>JAOEHI010010899.1:15552-32912 GCA_025447815.1 Percopsis transmontana
CTTCGACATGGCAACCCACATGGCACAAGCTAACACACATACAGTGCCCCGACAAACACGACGGAAGTGCCCACACCAGTTACATGGATGTACACATGTACACACACACACAAACAAATTACTGTTCAACTGGCACCCGGGGGGGTGAAAAAAAAAAAAAAAGCAATCGCACCAGATGTCACAACAGCTGATTGTCACGACATCCGTATGTCGCGACAATCCCTTATTATTGTGTGTGTATACCCCCCTTTTCTTACCAATACACATCTCTCGTGCCAGCTGCACGGTCGGCCATCTTGCCGTGATTACACGAATGCACCTGTTGTAGTCAGGACAGGGTCGGCCTATTCATTCAACAACTCTTTAACCGGTGGGCCTGCCAGCAGTTGATGTGATAACACTAACACACCTGTTATAGCCTCACAGGACTTCCCACTCCTTTGTTAAACTAACACAACTTTGCAACGGGTGACACTAGGTCACTGGACTGAAAGAAGAACCAATTATACTGTGATATATAGCAGAGGTTCTCAAATTGTGGGTACAAACATCCCAAGGGGTCACAAGAGGCTTTTATTTATATGCACATATTTATATGCTGTTATGTAATGCTATTATTAAAGAAGCAGTATATTTGGGGTCACAATTCCCCAAGAACCTTCTTCATGGTCAAAACGCTTGAGAACGACTAGGCTATATAATACCACTGACACATGGACTGTATGAAGCCTACAGAGAGAGTGTGTGTAAAGGAATGAGGATATCTGAGATACATGGGACAGTGGCCAGACATGAGATATCTCCTACCCCCCACCCCCAAACGATGAAACACTCCTCAAATTAATAAGCAAGAAGACCTTGGACTAGCCAACAATGGAAACACTGTATCTAGTTACATAGATTATTTCATCTCATCAATACAGACGAGTGTAGGTGTTTTTGTTATGGAATTCTGTTGACCACTTGAGCATCACCGGAGATAAACAGGCTTACTAGAATGTTCCAGAAAGAAGCTATGTATCTGTTTGATATGAGGATGTTCATAAGAAAACAGAGCGATCACATGGTCTTGAATAAATACTTGCTGAGCAGTTTCAATAGTATGAAACACTGATGTTGCTTTTGTTCCTGATTCATCATCAAGTTTACCACAATGTAATTAGTAATAAATACATAGTTACAATTGAGTCATTGCCTTTTTTTAAGCTTGATGAGTGAATGTTTTGAGGGCAAGAGGAATTGGAATTGGAAAAACTTATCAATAATCACAAAAACTACTGTTCGTTTGTCCAAATTGTATTGTAAATTATAATTAAACTGTTTTAACCATTGGTGTGACCACTGGTAATAAATTAAGATAGATAATTGAATAATAATTGTTTCAGTTATTAATGAACATATTTTACTAAACCCCACACAAAACCCCAACAGACATTTACAGAACTTATTATTTACAGAATTATTTAAATTAAATCATTATAAAATATTGAAATTGAACAAAATTCCCATAATGAGAGTATGCTTCTCAACAACGGGATAAAGTGTTGTGAATGTTAACTGGTTAAAATAAACAGGCCTACCTTGAATAACACAAGTTGTTACCAGAAATATCCAAAATTCGGTGGTGTCCATGGCCAAATCAGCGTTGCCAGTTTTTCGGTAGGATAGGAAATTCCCAGTGTATGAGTGAGTGAAATATGCCTCTGCCCCCTAGATTGCTGGTGTCCTGAGTCTGTGTAGCAAGATCCCAGTGCCGGGTCCAGTGAAGTCACCATGCGTTACGTCCAATGAAACCGAAGGTCAGACTCCTCTGTCCTGTCGTGGATGCAGAACAGACCACTCAACACAAAGGGCTCGCCTGCAATTTTTTTTCCAAACCCCGTGTGGCTACTACTCTCATTTGCTTACACTAATTCTGACTTCCGTCTGAATCGGTGCCTAGATGAACTCCCATGCGTTGTAGAGCCTAGCGGGGATAAAGCAGATTAACTCGTGGGCAGATTATTTCCGAGATAGCCTACCCGCAGTCCACACAACTATCTGTGGCTGTGTGAGCTCAGCAAACAAAGGTTTAATCTGCAACTCAACTTTGGGCATTTTACTAGCCAGTTTTTGCAGGCTAAATGAAACTAAAATATTGCCCAAAATTTATAGAATTTGAAGTGTATCACTGTAGTTGAGCCTAAGAAGAATTTTTTCAATAGGCTATTTATTCATTCATTTTTAATGTAGGCCTATTTATTATCAATTAATTTGCCACAAAACACAGCTGGAGAGTTAGCTGTGATAAATGTAAACTGTGAACGTTAGGATAAATCCATACAGTAGCCTAGGCCTATAGAGACAGAGTTGTGTACAAATATTCATTAGGGTAAGGGTAAGATATATTTAGGTTAGGCCTATGAAAGTCAAGCCAGAATACAGAATCAAAACGCTTAACGTATGATGTTACCAATGTGAAATGTATTTTATATATCTTCATCATGTTACAGATATCGCATAAGGAGTGACTTCGTCAAATTCCATTAATGCCCACTTAGTGGAGACATTGCGCAGTATACAATTTTAGAAGTTTCTGATAAAGAAAGGAAGACATGTTCGACCCCCATCATTATACATTACTGAGAAAATCAATAGAATTTTTAGGAGTGGATTCCATTAAAGTTAAAGGGGACAACTAATCTACAATCCACAACATGGTAATGCAGGAGGCATCACGAGGAGGAAACAAGGTGAGGAGGACAGGAGAGGAGGGACCAGGAAGGTCAAAACGTGGCGCTATATAAAGTGATGACGAGGTCTGTGTTTTAACTTCTGCTCCTCGGGCAGGCAGGCACAGGCACACACACGCGCGCGCGCGTGCTTGCGCACACGCACTCACATACTGTAGAGCAGAGTCAGCAGCCTGTGGTCCTCCCCGTTACCCCCCCCCCCTCCCTCCTCTCTCCCTCTCTTCCACCTTGTCTCAGAAATGAATGCTCTGCAGTGCTAGCTAGAACACTAAGCTAAGAGGAGACAGTCATAAGTGGATACAACAACAACCAGCCCTCACCAGAGGTAAGACTCTAATACATTAAAGGCTTTTATACATTCAGCTGTTAGGATGAGGACCAGGATAACATCAGAGGGCACCATTCATGTGGAATGTGGAATGTACTAGATAGCTATTCAGAGCATGGTATATTCAAACTGCAATCTGCATAGACGTGTTATATTAGGCTATAAAACAGAGGGAAAAAAGCATATTGTGTAGTGTTATTGTTAAAAACAGGACAGTTGTGAACGAAAAAAAGGTTGGATATTAAAGCTAGGGTAGGCAATTCTTTTCTAAAACATTTTTTGTCATATTCGTTGAAACTGATTTAATATACCAATACAAGTAAAAAAAAAAAAAAGCTTTGAAACACAGCGGGGAAAAAACGAGTGTCTTTAGTAGTCACAGGCCAGCTATAAACCAAGCCAATCACTGCCGCCGGAGCGAAACAATCGAATGCAGTGATTGGCAGGTTAACTGTCACGCAACCTCTTCAATGACGTTCCCAGAGATACCTGCGTAGGCGCCTACAGTCTATGGTAGGCGCACTCCTTCTCACTCTCGTATCGGACGACGCTACAAACATACCGCGTAACGGTCATATCAAGCTACTCTCAGTTATGGCAGAGAAATTCCCAGTACAACTTAGAACTGACAAAAAAAGAGACTGAATCCGAAAAGGCTATGAACAAAAAAAAAGCTTTGGATAAAGCGAGAAGTCAGACCAGGGTGAATATTGGATTGGCTTTCCAGCAATGGCGACAACTGCGAGATCTCAAGATGTTGATGAGTGACGCCATGGTCGCTATATTTCAGGTAATCTGTCTTTTTTAATTTGGATGGTTATTTGTTAATATCATGAAGTAGGTATATGTAGCCTATCGCTATCCAACGTATCCAAAGAGTATAGAAGTAATGTACGTTATTCGACGTACCTACTTAGCACGCACAAATGCAATTACCGTTACCTAACGTTACACCTGTGCACATTGTACACAGATGTGCACAGGTGTTTTTTCGATGGTTATTGACATATTTCCGAGTAAAGCAGCATAGTTATCAACAGTGACTGACAAAGATAAAAGGGGACAAGACATAGTTTGCAATGGTATCTGTTTTTTAATTTATCCGAATGTAATTGTGAAATTTGATTGAAAAGGTAAGTGTTCTTAATAGGCTACTATTACCGTTGTATGATGCCTGTACGAAACATATTGGACTACGGGGGAGGTAAGTCTAGTGGTCTAGGTGTTGAACTCCCAGCCGGGAGGTCGTGGGTTCAAGCCCCAGAGTCGGCTTACCTGTATGCATCCTTGAGCCTTGAGAAAGATGCCTAACCCCTATCTGCTCCATGTAATAGAACAATTAAATTGTAAATCGCTTTCGATAAAAGCGTCTCCTAATCTAATCTCCTTATGTTACCTAATTGTTTGTGTGTGGATGTAACATTATCTTGTCTGCAATGTACTTGTGAGCAAGTGTTGTGTTGACATTTATGCCACATTTAAAACTTTAACATGTCAACCGTAGAAATCGTTATTAGAATCTAAATTGGTTCTGTAAAAGTCATGACACAATCATGGAAAATGTTTGCCTTTTTCACCAAAGACAGATGAAGTAATTAATCATTTAAAAGATTTATGCAAATCACTGAAAGTGGAATGTTGCTAACTCTTGAAGGATTTAGAGTCATAATCAATAATAATTGGTAGCTGAATCTAACTTGCATGTTCTATCTCTCTTTCTATATGTCTTGCACTTGGGTTAAACTTGAGACAGGTGAGGGAGATGTGTGTTGGAATGTGTGTGTTCCTTTGATTAGACACCTTTTGTCTCAGGGCCACTTATTACTTCACACCTCCCACTGAGGAGTGACGTTCCCGCATAAGAAGGCATTGCAACATCACTCAATATAAAAGCACTAAATTAATACGCTGCACCCACAATAGATGGTGATAGTGTTGTTGTTTTTACAGTAATGTGGTTGTTTTTAAAATGTGGTAATCATGTTACCCGAGCTAATTGTGATATGGTTTGTATAGGTCAAACGCTGCTGAAAGACTGAATCATCTACACAGCAGCGATACGACACTACTTGCCAAGTCTAACCTGTCTTCATGATCAGTCAAGATACCTCTGAACACACCTCGTCTTTCATCCAGTATTTTTTTTACGGTGTTTATATATTTATTTTGATAAAAGGTATTTGTATTTTTTCAATAAACAAGTGAGACATAAGCATAAATGTAGTTGTTTGATTGTGTATGCTGCAAATGTAAAGAAAAGGCATTTATTATTTTCAAACTTTGAGAGTTCCAGGACTTGATGTGACTTATCCAGGCTCAGTTCTCGAATTCTAGCCTGTAAATTAATATAAATGTTAGAATCCCAAAGTTGAAAGTAATTGGACAGAACATTCATCAATATGATTACATATTTTTATTTATTTATACAGGGCTTTGTTGTTCTCTTAACAGCACTTCTGTGTCCACATAACACACCAGGTCAATGTACATAACACAGACACAAAGCTGTAGGTGGTGTGATAATGGCAAAAAAAATTTAACAGTATGTAGCACCTCATTTTTGACACCCAAAGTCAACCACCAGAGAAACTTTGAGATAATATACTGTATATGTATACACATACCTGTTCATATGCTGCTGTTTGAGCTTGCAGACTCAAAACTCGATGCAGGTTCTTGCTCCTGCACTTCGACCTCTCCATCTTCGGACCCTGGTTGCCTGCTGTCTTGCCCTGACGAGATGATGTGCTGGGCTCTGGAGTGTATTCCTCATCAGAGCCAACAAAGCTCATAGAAGAAGCTCTAACATGCAAAAACCGTATATCTTATGACTCCAACACAAAATTCGCGTTCGTCAAAGTGTAGGCTACTGATGGTAACGGAAAAATGCGTATCATGGCAAGCTGTTTTTAGCTTTGCCTAATCTAATGTAATTTACTGCAGCTATCTGCCAGCTCGTTACTGAATCAAACTCAATGCTCAACAAACATGCTAGCTTGACAGTGAGTACTAACAGCCATGTTAGTTAGTTATTTTCATAAAGTTAGGCGTTTTCTTACCTGTAATTCTGACATGATGTGTTACGCTGATAAATGATAACGAGTTCACTCGTCTTCGCTTGTCACACTACGGTAGACTGACTTAGTTGTCCTCCATCTGAACTCAACGCGTGTTCACATGTTTTGGAGGCGTGGCTTTGGAAAGTAGCTATGAAGGGAGGAGGTGGGACTTTTTCCGTTCGATCCGGATAATTTCAAATGCTAGCCGTTAATTGCTTTTTTTTTTTTTGTAGCTTTGCCTACCCTAGCTTTAACTAAGCTAGATTGGTAGGCTACATCTAACCCAGCCGAGACGCAAGATTTGGAAGGCTGATCAAAAAGAATACATGTGCATTTCTGCAGTGCTTGTCCACTGCTAAAAACACCATGGTCTTATAAATATTAAGTAAGGGACTGAAAGAAGCATTAAATCTTTTGAAAATCAAGTATACATTTTGCATACATTTGAGCTATGATGCACTCATCATTTTGGGGGTTGTATGTCACGTTGGTGTTTGACACTTTAACAACTATAATGTTTATTTTTTGCCTACAAATAACTTGAGATAATACCTACACAAACACATGTTTATTTGTCTTTGTTCTGTCAGGTCTGTTTCCATGCTGATTTAGTGTACATTAACTGAATTACAGTATGAGAGTATCTGTTATTTTTGTTTGTTTATTTGTTCGTTTTTGTCATTCACCAGGTGACGCAGCATCATGGTCCAGTTTCTGTTTGTCTCTGCAGTACTGGGAGGTGACAAAAAGATTTTCCACAAACTTCTTATTTTCATTCTGCCACAAATAGTTCCTGTGCCTTGATTTAGTTCATTAGCTTTTCGAATGTAGAAAAGGTTAGTGGTTAAGAAGGTTGACTCCCACCCGAAAGGTCGTGGGTTTGATTTCCATCAAGCCTGGTCTATTTGTAAGCACCCTTGAGATGTCTCACTACTACCTGTTCCTTAATACTTGTACTCACTGTAAGTCACTTTGGATAAAAGCATCTGCTAAATGATAAAAATATCCCTCTAGCTATGCTAAAGCATTATTGTAAGCCATATAAATAATACACAAGACACAGTATATGTTAATCTATTTTTATTATTAAATGACTAACCAGTAATTATCATATATACTATATTGTTATATTTATTTGATTGTTAATGTGCTTGTGTAACAGCACTATCTATGGTCTATCTCACCTCTCTCTCTCTCTGTTGTGCCTCAGTGTTGCTGGTCCCGGTGCAGTGTGACCTGGTCACGGTGTGCGTTGAGGATGACGAGGACCTGAGGGTGGACTGTAACATCCAACCCAAGTCCAGCCGGATCAACAGCTACGAGTTCTCCTGGTCCAACGGGCCCAAGGAGCACCTGATCCACACCAACGTGTCGGGCTCAGCCGCCGAAAAGCAGTTCAAAGACCGCAGCTACGTGGAGGAGCTCGAGCCACACGGCTACCGAATGACGCTCACCGGCTTCACCCACACGCTCCCTCACAACACCACCTTCATGTGCAAGATCTCCGGGGTGGTGGCCTCTATCTATGTGGAGAGAGGTATGTGTTGAATGGATAAGAAAGACAGTTGGAGTGAAGGCGGCAAAGAACGACAACTTTATAACATAAAGGAGTTTTTATTTGATTTTATTTGTCATTTGTGTTCACACAAATGTTCTCTTCTCTTTGCAGAACACCTGGTACCATGCTCCGCTGTCAGCGTGTTTCTCAAGAGCTCCTACTCCTGGATAGTTGGTGTTCTTCTTCTTCTCTTCTGTCATGCAAACAGCTGGCATCCGTCTTTACGCTGACACAGACACACAGGGACTTGTAAATTTGCCTAGGCGAATTATACACTTTCCGGTGATGTTGTGCAAATTCATAGGTGAAGTAATTTAGGCTATTAATTGTAAGTCGCTTTGGATAAAAGCGTCTGCTAAAAGTGTCTGCTAAATGCTTAAATGTAAATGTAAATATGACATTCCCAGGAATCCATTGCAGCAGTATTCTGTGCTAATCTCTCCCCGTTGGCTTCAGGATGTCCTAGGATGCTGTTTCAACATAGCCTGTATAAGGAATGAAATGTAAATATTCAATAGGGTTTATGAGTAAACTGTTGTGGCACAAATTGAAAGTATTTTCTGTATGGAGCAGAATTTATTTTACGTTTGCATACATATGTATCTATGTATGAATATATTTTGCAGACAGCACTGTAGTTTAAGATATAGTAGGCCTATACATTACAATAACCATGAATTACTGTTACATTCTGTTGTAGTTGGTAATTGTATGTCAAATCAGTAAAAATTTAAATACATTTAATTACTCACTGTCTTTCTATGCTATATTTGTGAAATTGGAGGAGGGGAGTATTGCGTGGGAGTATTTTAAATTAAAGACACGAATAAGCAATTAAAAAATGTTGCTTGGCCTTTTGAGGCTTCTGTAGCTTCCGGCAACATTATCCCCCTACTAAACGATGGCGGCTTCTATGGGTAACAGTAAGAAAGCAGAATTATCTAAAGCTGAATATCTGAAACGGTATTTATCTGCTGACGAAGATAACAAGAAAGCAAAAAAGAATGTTAAAAAGAAGCGTGTTAAAGCTCCCGAGAAAGGGTGAGTATGGTATTTAATACATGTGTTGCCTTCTATTTACGAGCACGTTAGCCGAGCCAGCTAAAGTCATAGAGCTCTGGCCTGCATGTGAACGCATGTAAATGGCCCATTCTTTCATATTTTCTATTATTCAAGGCTAAAGATAGTAGATGATGATATAGACTGGAAGCAGACGGTCAGCAAATCAGATGTGGAGAATGAAGATGATGACGAGGAAGCTCCAGTGGTAAGATTTGCTAACATTACTGTTGCCTTGAAGCTTGTTTACAGCGACTGCAACGTAACACTTCCTCAATTGCCATCATTTCGCGAGTGCGTATCGTTTAGTTTTCTTTTGTTTAGTCTGCACGTTGGTGATAATTCTGGGACTCTGTACAGAATCTCTGTTTTGAGTGGTCAACTGCAGTTTTCTTGCTGTGCTATTGGTATGCAACCATTAAAGTTTACAGGCTTGTGTTTGACCCCTCAGATTGCTGAAATGATCGATGAGCGGCCAGAGGAGGTGAAACGGCTGGAAGCCTTCAGGACCAGCAGCAAGTGGAGAATTTTGGGAGGTACATGAGTTCTTAAGTGAATGTAAAGTTAGGAAGGAGGTAGCAATAGATAAGCTGTCTTCTTCCCTGGTAGCTGATGAAAACGAGTTGACAGAGGATGGGGAGGAACCCGGAGTATCCAGAGGGACCCGCCATGACTCACCTGAGCCTACATCAAGTACGATGCCCAGACATGATTCGCCAGATTCTGTAAGAAAGCGCCAGCAGGTCTCTTTAGACACGTCTCCTCCCAGGAAAGGGCGCCATGATTCTCCAGACGCCTCTCCTCAGAGAATTTCTTCAGGGCGACCTCAGAAGGTGCACAGCGGAGGTAAGCTTGGAGTCGGCCCCTAATCACTAACCTATCCTGCCTCCATACAATCAATCCCATTTTATTTATTATGTTGTTGTGGTATGTGTGCGTGTGTGTGTATATGTATGTATGTGTATATATATGTATGTGTGTGTATATATGTATATGTATATATGTATGTATGGAACACAACAGCCTTCTTAAAGCATACTTCTTAATTATTGCTTTAAACAAAAGCAAAGCCTAGCTTGACCCAAGCGTTGTTTATTAACTGATGGTTGACTTACACATTTTGTCAATGCAGTATATGGTGAAGTGTTCAACCGTTTTGATAATGTTCATCTTCAGATTCATCCCCAGTCAGAAGAAGCCCCAACTTATCCTCAAGTGAGAAACGTTCCACTGATTCTCATCAGCCACCGCTGGCAAAGAGAGCTCAGAAAAGACACGACTCGGACTCGGACCAGTCACCTCCACGGAAAAAGACCGTGAAGGGTAAAGCGTCAGACTCTGATCAATCTCCACCAAGGCGGCGGGACAAAACGGGTAAAGGCTATGATTCTGACCAATCACCTCCCAGAAGAAGACTAAAACATGTCCGGGACTCTGACTCTGACCAGTCACCACCCAGGAGGAGAATAAAGGGCGGAGATGATTTGTCACCCCCTCGCAGGCCTGGCCATTCACAGGTGGGTACATTTACATTACAGCTTTTATCCAAAGCGACTTACAATTAGTACATTTGTCAACAGTTGAACTGGTTAACCACCAGTTTTTGCAAGCATATAACATTCTCCTAGAATAAGGACAGCATCATGTAACAGGTTACTTTACCTATGCATTTGCACAACATTACTCGAAGGTTTATCATTTGCTCCTCAAAACAGTCAATAATTTCAATAATCGAAAGTTATCATTCACTCTTCAAACTATCAATAATTGCTAAACTGCAAAGTGCTTAGAGCTAATCTAACAGAGTAGTAGTTTCTTTGATTAAAACCCATCATGTATTATTCAATGAGATGGAGAATTGTGATTAATTCCTTGGATTACATTTCTTGGATTACATTTCTTTAGGGACCAAGGATGCTTTCTGGAGGAAAGGCAGGTCTGGTTTCAATAGATATTTTAAGGAAAGAGCAAGAGGACAACAGACGCAGAGAGAAGAACAACCAGCCACTAGAAGGTCTGCTCTCATTTTCACTTTCTACTTCACAGCACCTCCTGGCACACATGCTTTCTGTTTAATTTAAAGCTGCAATCCGCAAACCTATTTCTTTAAAATATTTTACTTGTGGTTTGCCAACGTACTTAGCTGATATTGCTAATTTGACGTGCTCTCTGGTGGCGGACATTATGTAAGAACTACAAAAACATCTAGAGCATCTCGAGTCGCTCGTGACGCTAGATGCAGATCCAATCTTATTGGTCAATAGCGTTCAACCACTTCTCTTCTGGTGCATCCACTTCAGTTTGTGCGTCCTGTAGGGAGTGTCTCAGAAAAGTGTTGTGTTGTATTTATGCTATAAATTCAATAACATTATAAGTTGATGAACAAAGAAATTCTGGATAATTGATGGATTGCCTCTTTAAGTCTTGCAGTTACATAAATCAGCCCTCCTTGACTGAGTGGTTGTTGTTTTATATTCCTGCTCTCACCAGAGGAATCACGCAATGCCCAGACTGTGTTCCGAGACAAGAGTGGTAAGAAGAGGGATTTGGATACGGAGCGAGAGGAACAGAGGAAGAAAGCCGGAGAGAAAGCGGCAAAGGATGAAAAATATGCTCAGTGGGGAAAAGGGTAAGGGGCCTATTTAGGTAGAGGACGCAGTATAATGTCGTATGTACATGAAAGCGATATTGTTTGTAAGTTCTAGTATGATAAATATTTGAAAAACTACAATTTTGGACAGGGTGTTTTCAAATGAAGTGTGCAAAGTGTGCATGATACCGGAACAGTGCGATCACCATTCAATTCTGGAGAAGAAGTGCTTCGAGTAAAAGGCCGCACCACCATTGTGTTTGAATGCAAATCTGAGGCACAGGCATGCAGTATCAGGGAGTGTTGAATTTTTAAACTCGTAACAAAAACGATGAGCTGAGGCAGAAAATAAGGGTTCTGGGAGTGCTATAAAACAGTCGAGGAGTGTAACTGGCGGTAGGGCTTCACCTGAAAGTAGTTCCTCTTAACGGATGGATATCATGATTGGAGGCAAAAACGATGTATGGAAATATCCTGGCCCAACTGAATAGCTTACACACTCGCACGTTAAGCACTAAAATGTGATATTTTCATCTACAGGCTTGCTCAAATGCAGATGCAGCAGGAAAATCTTGAGGACGCGCTTCTTGTGGTTGATAAACCACTGGCGCGCTACCGTGACGACGAGGACCTGGATCGCATGCTGCGGGAACAGGAGAGGGAGGGAGACCCCATGGCCGCTATGCTCAGACGTAAAAAGGAGCGCAGTTCTCAACTGAAAGGTGTTAAAGGTTAGACACAAGACATGCCGCTGACAGCCGAAATACAAACACCAACGCCATTCCTCAATTCAGTTTAAGCTTGATGTCCCTTCTAGGCAAGCGTGTCTTGCAACTTATACTTATGAAAACACAGGCACATCACAGTACATGGTACAGCATATATAATCTTTTTCCGATTCTGTTTATGGTTGTTTGTCATGTATATTTTTATAATGTTACGTTATGCTATTCAGAGAAGTCACTCATTGCTTGCAGCTTTCCTCCTAGGTCAAAAGAGTTTTTAGAAACCACTAACAGACAATATTAGGAGTTATAAAACATGAATGCAGTAATCGACATTACCACCATGAAATGGAGAGGAGCATTATTCACATCTATATCTGGTTCCTTTGCAGAGAGACCCCGGTATAAAGGCCCGATGCCACCTCCCAATCGTTTCAACATTATGCCAGGCTATCGCTGGGATGGCGTCAATAGGTACAGACGTGTGTGTGTGTGTGTGTGTGTGTGTGGAGTTCTTGTCGGATCTCACTTGTTTCTACATCAGATGCTCACACCACATTTTGTTTGTGTCTTAGGTCAAATGGGTTTGAACAGAAGCGCTACACCAGGATGGCAGATAAAAGGGCTCTTCAGGAGGAAGCTTACAAATGGAGTGTGGAAGATATGTAATGACACTGGAGTCACTGAGCTGAGAGGGAAGACAAAGATTGACCCTCATTGTGGAACAAGACAACCTAAAAGGCTTAAATATACAGTAAATGCAACATGGAACTTTTAAGTGACTTGTTCATCTTGCCAGTGAGCTATGTTGCTGCACATCATATTTTAGGCCAATGCAGTGATAAACGATTGGTGTAACTGTACATAGCTGTGAAATGAAAGCATATTTGTAATGCTTTTATAACTTCTAATGATTTAATGTGGAGTCAAGATGGATGTGGTTCTTTTTGGTTGATTTATTAAATCATATCTTTGTATAATTGTGTGCCTTATATTATGTTTGTATGCTGCTTAAATTTGGTATTTTTTACTGCTGTGCAGTAAAGGAATTGACATTGAAATTCACACTGGAGCTGTATTGTGTAAGTATATCCATGATTCTGAGCTTGAAGATTAGAGCGACATCTTGCGGACGTCCGAGAGTATATCATTCAATTTTGAGTAGGAACCTTTATTGGGGGAACTTAAATATTCGTTACGGAATGTTTTGATTGTTGCGCTCATTGGTACGCTTTCATTTATTTATCTCGACTCGTATGTCTCGAATCATTCGGCAACGTGGAAACTAGTAGAATTACCACAAAGTGAACGGAACAATTACTTGTTGTTGGTGGTAAAGCATGAACGAGTGGAGTTCAATAGCGAAAGTTTACGACCCGTTGAAAGCAGGCAGTATAGATGGCACAGACGTGGAGCCCCATGACCGTGCGATATGGAGGGCTATGTTCGCACGCTATAAGCCCAATAAAGGTGTGGTGGGAGACCCTCTTCTGACGTTATTTGTCGCCCGTTTAAATCCCCAGACAACGGAGGATAAGTTGCACGAAGTTTTTTCTACGTTTGGAGACGTCAAGCGGGTGAGACTGGTGAAAGATATTGTAACGGGCTTCTCCAAACGATATGCATTCATTGAATACAAAGAGGAGCGGTCTGTTGTCCGAGCCCGCAGAGATGCCAATAAGTTGGTGGTGGACCAACAGGAAATTTTTGTGGATTTTGAACAAGAGAGGGTCCTCAAAGGGTGGGTTCCGCGACGGCTCGGTGGCGGACAGGGAGGGAAGAAAGAGTCTGGACAGTTGCGTTTCGGTGGAAAAGACAGACCTTTTCACAAGCCCATCAACGTTGGGGTCAGCTCAATGCAAGAACAGACAGGCGGCGGGAGAGAGTGGGACAGAGGCCCCAGAGAACGAGAGGACCGGCACCGAGAGAGGGACAGAGGACCGTCTCCGAGAAGACGCCGTGATAGGGAATCGGAGTGGGGGAGTAGGGGAAGAAGGGACGAAAGGGATTACAGCAGAGATAAAGACAGGAGTGCCGACAGAGAGAGGGACGAAAGAAGACGCTCTGACAAGTACATGCACAGGGACAGGAGATAAGACCGTTGACAGCACGAGATCAATATAATCACTGCTGGAATCCCCAAAGACAAATCTCTGCCACAGGTCGAGATCATATTTGCCTTTTACTTAGCAGCAGTGTCTGCTATTTCGCATAAACACAACATAAACACTTTTCACTTATGTTCACTTGTGCTGAAATTAAACGATTTTTCTAAGTTTTTAATTGCAAGTTTACCATTTTATGTCCAAAAAAACAACGGCATTCTTTGTCTCATCAGGTCTCATGAATAACAAATTATTTAAGAATGGCAACTGTTGACTTATTATTTACACATACATACAAACAAACACACAGATGGGAAGTGGTTGTGGTAACAATGTGTTCCATTCTAGAAGAGTAGACCAGTATCAGTTTTTGTCAATTATAGCCTAAATGCGACCTAAATAACTGGCTAATACCTCTATTATGTATATACTATATATGTCTATATCAGTTTTGGCAACAGTAACATCAGTATTGTATATTTATACACATTAAATGTTTTGAAAACTACTATGCCTTGGATTATAATATCAGGCATTGGACAAGCCAGCTGGTTTCTTCAGTAGACCTGTACTCTAAATCGAGGTAGCAGTCATACATTATTTGTAATGAACTATTGCTTTTTGGTTGTGGTTGACTGTCCAGCCCTGGAGGCAGTCACTCTTCCAGGACACTTGGGTTTTACTACAGGCCACGCGGGGTACATCTGCCTCTGGACTGTCTCGAACTCTATCCTGCAAATCAATACACAGATGCTGAGTTATTGTCCAAATCGTGTATGTTTAAGATACAATTCGTTACATTGCGTTTTTTTTTAACTTTCCAGCACAGTGTTTAGAATGTATTAGCCATGGAAGAAATGGCACCTTATCTATGATTCCCCTGGCTATTGAAGGAAAGCATTTGGTGTCAATAATCATGTATTGAACAATAATTGAATTGCGACAATAAATGCTATACTATTACCCTTCTCTGGCCTAAATCTCAAGTGTGCATAAAAAAACAGAATTGTGAATTTAAGGTTTGTATGACATGTTTGTGTTCTTACACCATAGTATGCTGCATATGTGTTTTGTTGTCAGATGAACTCTCACCTGAGGGCAGGATTTAGGGCAATGTTGTCTGGCTGTGGGAGGGCAGGGGTCGTCCTCCTGTACTGAAGGGAAGGAGCGGGGAAGTCCTTTTGGTAGAGAGACAGCAACTCTTCCTCCTTTTCTGTTGCTTCGCTAAGGACTTTCCTCTGACTGGTGCTGTCTTCATTGTCATCTCCCAATGGCTCCTTCTCCGATTTCCCCTTTTGGTTTGCTGTTGTGGCCCATGGTGGACCCTGTGCAGAATGCAGGAGGTCCGGCACCTTTAGGGAGGGCTGTAAGGCCCGGTCACCTGTAGGGTAAGCAAATAGTATCGATCAATGGTTCTCAAAGTGGGGGTGGGGGCCCCTTAGGGGTCACAAGATGATGATAATGATGAAGATTTAGAAATATATATATGGGAGTTATGCAACCAGTAATGTCAGAACTCCCCAAAATCTCTCATCATTACTAATCACAATATATAAATAGGTAAATACATCTGCACATTTGTTTGGAAGTTCCCATGAAATGGCTTGTTTCCTATTGAAACAGGAGGTGAGGATGGGGCGTGTTGAGGGAATCGACTTGTTTCTACACTAGCCAATAGCATTCAAGATGTGTTACACACACACACACACACACACACACTTACACACACACAAACCCACCCCTGCCACATCTAAAAATCCTTTGACTGGTCCTGAACATACACGTAACACATTCTTCTCAGACATGCACAGACCGCACACATATTTATTCCAACAGCTGCTGACACAGCACACGGGTTTGATTAGTGACTGATTAGACTGATTATTTGTGTTACCATGCAGACCTCTTTTGTGTTGTAACCCTGCCTTAGGACAGAAAGCTACGCGAGATGTGGTGTCCATTTTCACCGGAGTGTCTGGATAGAGCAGTAATCCTGGGAATGAAAAGATTGATGGACACAAGAAGGTGCGAAATATTTACATTTCACAGTTTTAGTCATTTAGCAGATGCTTTTATCCAAGTGATTCAAAAATAATCTATAAGTATCTCCATTTTTTAGTAGTTGGGTAGTAGGGTTCACAAACAACTGCTTTATGGAGGGGTCATGCGGGTCAAAATGTTTCAGAACCACTGGGTTAGAGAATGGCGGGACACTATTTGTTCAACTGTTGAAAAAAACACCTACCTGCAACCGTAGGTAGCTCTCCTCTGTAGGGTCGAGCACGTAACAAGTGTTTGTGGTGCGGACGTGTCTGTACCATGTTGGCATTTTGGATGAACATTCTGTCTGCGGGCACCTGACTGTGCTGTCGGCTCATTTGGCATAGCCAGCTCCACAGTATATTAAACACGTAAAGGTACTGGATGTTAGAAGTACAAGTGAGATTACCAGTTACTCAATGGATTTTTCCAACTCGTAGAAAACACTATATTGTAAGCCTTTAGAGCAACCAACAGCATTTAAAAACTTCAACTAAATAAATGTAATAATTAATTCTTAATAGTCATGCTAAATATCACTTACCTCACATTTAGGAGAACATAAACACTTATGGTCCAGTAGAGCGTCAGATTTTCTTGCACTTGTCAATGCCGTGTGTATGAGCGCTTGTCAGTGTCTGTGCATGTTTATGTGTGTGGTTCTGTGTAATTCAGTCTCTACATAAAGATACTTTGAGCTTGTTTGCTCCAGTTGTCATGGTGTCCCATTCTTCTACAGTGAGTGACAAGTACGTGCTGTGTCCCATTTGTACAATAAAGCAGTCGGCATGCAATAATAATACACAAGGCTTTAGCTGTGAGAGAAGATTGGTGGGGTGTGATGATTCTGGGTTTGGGTACACATTTTCTTGTGTGTATTTTGTATGGAGATAATTACAGACAAAAATGTCTGCTCTAATACCATTACAGATAATATATTGGAACAGTTTCATTAGAGACCTCAAAAACAAATTCATACCTGCAAAAAAATAAGTAGCATGCATGCTAACACAAGCATTTGCAGGCATTGAAGAATGCATGGGGGGGGGGGGGGGGGGGGGGTTTTTAATTAATTTTTTGTAAAAAAAAAAATAAAAAAAAAAAAAAAAAAAAAAAATATTTTATTAAAAAAAAAAAAAAAAATTTTTTAAAAACACAAAACAA
>JAOEHI010010921.1:1239-32880 GCA_025447815.1 Percopsis transmontana
ATGGACCCTCTAGTGGCCGGACCAGGGACAGGCTGTGGCAGCATGGACCCTCTAGTGGCCGGACCAGGGACAGGCTGTGGCAGCATGGACCCTCTAGTGGCCGGACCAGGGACAGGCTGCGGCGGAGTGGACTCACAAACGACTGGTGGCGCAGGCTGGACCCCTCGGGCAGCCGACAAAGCTGACAAAGACCCTCGGGTGGCTGGCGGCGGCGGGAGCTCTCTGTCCTCCAGATCAGGCCCCAGCGCGGGCGGGGCGAGCCCCCCCAAGCGCCCTGACCAGGGTGAGGCGAAGGTGGCGGAAGTCTCGCTGCGCCGACCAGGAGGAACCGTAAAAGAGGCCCTTTTCCCGCTTTATTTCTGACCCTGAATCTGCTTGGCACTCAGTCCACTTGGAATTAGTAGTCGCTAGAATAACATCTCCAGCCACCAGTGTGTAGGCTTTAAATTGGAATCACTCTTCTTTTCATCTTTCCAGAAATCTGCCTGCCTTGCTGTTGCCTTCCCTCGCAAAAAGAAAAAGGTTAATTAAAACCAATTTTACTTCACTGGAGAGACCCCATTAGCGTTAGAAATTCAAGCAATTTACCACATCGCTGAGCCCTGGGTCCCTCTTGACGCATGAAAAACTGTTGTTGGCACCTGAAGAGCCCTACATTTCAATCAAAGCTTCTTGCAACCTCTTAGCAACCCTCAAAGCCTGCTAAAAAACCCTTAAAGCAGCCAAGTTTATTTTAAGTGTGCGAGATGCTTTAAGCTTGCGACAGACATCTGAGTGGGAGATGAAAAGAGGGAGGTCCTGTTAACTTTTCGAGACAGACGTGAGGGGTATTACTGTGTAAAAACACTGGAAACACCTCCAGCATACACTGGTGTGCGCACTCTCGCGGGATTGTCTGAGCGCACGCACGCACGCACGCACGCACGCACGCACGCACGCACATACACACACACACACACACACACAAAGTAGAGATCCCTTCTTGGCAACAGTCACTAAATATCGCTTACTTGCAAATGGAATCCTGCCCTCCTATACAGTACTTCTTAATCCAGGAAGTGTTCCATAATTAAACTGAGGGAGTGGGAAGCCTCAGCCATTTGACTCTTTATTTAACAATGACCCGTGTTGGGACTTGAAGCTGCAACTTGGGGCTTTGTCTCTTGGTTGGTGCTGTATTTCTTCTACCAACACTGATCCTTCTGGGAAACCATACGTGTGCAGCTAATCCATCCTGAAACTTGCGAGCCAGTTGTACTTCTAATTCCTTTCTGCCTACAGTATAAAATCCCAGGCTGTCTTTGCTCCAGTGAACTGCCAATCAATTGCCGTATTGCTTATACCCTGATTACAAGGGCTGTTTGAAGATGCTCTTTGCAACCTAACAGACGCGGTATTGACTTAAAGGAACGCTCCTCAATTGTGTTATAACCGCCAGATCCCCACATTTCTACACTACTCTTGTAGAGAATGCCTAGCTATGTCTATGTCATACAGTATGTCCTCCATCACTAAGAGGTTGGTGGGCTCACATTTACCGAATCTCTACAAGCCATCTTTTGTTTTTAGGAATTCAATAAAAATACAGAGATAGCTGTAGTAGCAACACACAGTGTAACCAGTTCAACCATTGTATTTGTGTATCTAAAATACTATGCAGTAAAGGAGTACATTCTGGTACATGAGTGTACAGGTACAATGTGAAAGGCCCCTCTGTATGGCAAAGGAATCAAATAGGTTGTAGAGTCTGTCAGCCCGAGCAAAGACGGGCCCCGCCCGCCTTCCAGCCAACAATGCAGAAATGCGCTCAGCACAGCTCTGGGAGGAGAAACAGGGAATATTTAGCACCTGTGGGTACCATGTACAACGAAAGTGGTTGTGTCAAAAGAAAACCAGAAACGGGGTAGACAGAAAAGAACTTAAACTGCAACATTGTTCTGTGTTGCTAATGGTGACTCCAGTGTTAAAATATTACCAGTCCCTATGGCAGAGCAGTTTACATGCCAGATTAAGGGTGGAAATATAACTAAGCAATTACACTGTACACGGCAAACCACTACACAAAACATACCTGTATTTAGGAAGTTTATTTTAAGTGTCTTAGTGTCTGTTAATCCACTTGGATTAACAGACACTAATTGGTTTTAAAAACAAAATCACTAACATTGGTTTTAAAAACAAAATCACTAACTTTCTTGCCCCTTGTTTATTATGACAGGGAACCACATCACAAAGGAAAGTCTGATCGATAGGACTACCTGTTAAAGAATCAAGCACTTCGGAGAGATAGGGCCTAGTGTTGTGCCCAGACACTTCTAAAAAGGCTAAATCGATAGCAACCACTATCGCCTGCCACTGAAGGCTTTTCACCTCTGAATTCTAATTGAAAGGATGCCATGGATAGGTGTACACACATGACAACACAGCTATTGTATTTCTGCCACTTAAATAGAGAAGGCTTTGTTTCTTGTCAAAATCCCTTTTTGAAGTCTTCATTCCTTTGCCCATTCCTATGCCAAACAGTGTGGACACAGGCAGTTAAACTCTTAATTTTACTAAAAGCTATAAAGTTAAAAAAGTCAATTAAGTCTGACGTCAGGCAAATTAAGTCTGCTCGGCCAGGTTCCCTGTGGGTATACTGTCACACTGGGTTCCTCCGTCAGGGCAAAGAGTAAGCAATCATGCTTCACTTATCCCCACTTAAATTGCACTTAAGGAAAGTTTTATGAGTTTTGTTAATGTAGGAAAAGTGATGATTCATTCTTGTAAAACATGCCCCAGTGAATGATCTTAAAGTTTTTCTTTCATCGTTAATTTTCTTGTCTTCCAGTGGTCACCAATGCCAAGACTAGCCTTACAGTACATTGTCTTGAATTTAGGTAATGTAATTTTATTATGTGTTTTGGACATAATTTCTAAATTATATTTTGTTCATTTGCTGTTACCAATTTTGAAAGAGATAATAGAAGTCCTGGTGGCATTATCCTAGCATCCAAGATTCCACTGAACACTGGAGGTGCATAATGCCACTTTGCTCTAGTAGTTGAGCACACTACTGTGAAGAACTACTAGAACTACTGGGCATTCAAAATATTGATTCTCAGACACTCAATAACAGCAGGTAGGGCTCCAAAAGTCAGCTGAAACTATGACAAGATTATTCTGGATAAATCATTACATTCCTAAAAGATACTAAATGTTGTCATTTACTTACGCTATACGCTATACGCTTGTGCTACTATTTTAAACAGCATCCAGGGTTATGATTTGTGTCTAGAATTGCTGGTAAAAAAGCTTTCTCCTCCCACACCTGAGGGCAGAGTGACTTGCACTCCTATCTACCCCACCCACTACACTGCCCAGACGTTCGTGGAGGGCTGTTTTAAAATATAAACTGTGAGCTGGGGCAGAACTTTGGGGTTCTGGGGGCGCTATAACACAATCACTTAGTATACCTTTTAATATGTGCCCCTGTGTGGTTGGATGATGGACAAGACCCCGCTGCATCACAGCCAGGCTCTTGGCAGCCATGATTGACAGAGGACTTTTGCGGTACGGACTCAGGAGAGGTGGCTCAACGCTGCTTCATCCCGGAATCAGCCAATGACAGCCTGGCAGTGATGGATGATAGAGGTGGCGGTGGTGCCTGGCTGGAACAGCCTTTCCTTTTGCCTTTCCCTTTGCCTTTCCTCTCCTCTCCTCTCCTCTCCCTTCCCTTAACCCCCTAATCCCTTCTCCTCACTTGCAGGCACTTACACTTGTAAGTGCCAGATCCGAGTGAAAGCTGCGAAATTTGAGTCACCAGCGACAGCGAGGATTAGCGGAGAGGAATACAAACTGAAATAAAATTCTAGCGCTGCTTACTGTATTCCCATTGCCGTGCCTGTGTGTCTTAAATCAATGTTGTTTCTTTCTTGCATTATCAAAAAGCCTTGCTATGGTTCTTAACGTTCTCATGGAGCGTGTCGTCATGTTTTTAATTGTAGATGAAACACGTAATACGGCGGAAAAATAGAATGAGCGCCACAGCGCGTTCACATAACAATATAATTACAAGATTAACTCGCTTTTTCTACAATGTCTAATGGTTCAAAAACTCCCAGATCGTCTTTAACATGTAAATGAATAATGTAATGTAATTAATAATAAAGAGATGACAATTATCAAGCTTGATAAGCTTGGAGGCACCCTTTATTTGATGGCCTACGCTTGGAGTGTCCTGTGCATTTTAGAGATCGCTGTGTTGTGTTGGGCCAAGTGGCTGCATTCCCCGTACCAGAGACAGACTTGAGAGATTGTGTCCTATATTTGCGAGTAATTGGTTTTGACTCAGCTAAAGGTATTTCGGTGACTTTGTGAGCCTTGGGTCGGTTTTGTTGCCCTATTTGGGCAACATTCAGCTTTCTTCTACCTCTACTTTGGTGTGCGTCTTTAGCTGCGCTGTTATTGAGGAAGGTGACTTTGATCTGGCTTGGAGATAAAGAGAATGATGAAAGGCTGATAGCGGTGATCCGAGAGTATCTGTCGTGATGGAGCCACTGCCATCTTCACATTGCTCTCAGATATGCATAACCCCTCTCACGCTGTTACCGTACCCGATAAGAACTTGATAAGACGGGTTTTAGACTGCTCAGGGGTGAGGGAACAAGAAGACAGACGTTGTCAAGATAAAGGACATAGCAGGAATGTATAGGTCTCTCATTGGTGACGCAGTGGAACTACTTTATAGTGCGGTGGACTCAATTAAAATAAGGACATATACTGTAGATAATTAGTACTTGTGGAGCAGGGCAGATACAAGGATTCTAGGCATTTTACAATTTGTCATCAGGTCAAATAGATGCAAAAGTTGGCTTTACTGACAATCTTAGAGGTCATGGTTTCAAAAATGGCCATTGCCCTTACAAAGGACCCATATCATTTATCAACTGTCATTTTGGAAATACTTTTCTCCCTTCAAGATTCAGTCGATTGTTGCCTAACTTGATTGGCAATATTAATAGGCCAGAGATTACAATCCAGGTTACAATTGACCACAGAATTGGAAAAACTTCATCATGGGGGACTGTAACAAGGAACCAGCCACACATTTATTGCGGGGAGACGGTGTTTGGTACGTTTATTTACAGATTTCACCGTGTATCAATACACTTGGTTACACTCTCTAGATATTTCCTGGGGGGGGGTTTGGAGAGGTACCTCCCATGTCCGTGCCTCACCCCTCCCGGTCTGCTCCTGCCCTCCTTTTGACTTGGGAAACAGGTAATCAGTACATTGCCCTCACTTGTCTCCAATCCCCGAGTCCCAAGCACACCTCCTGACACTCCCTCGCATACAGACCACGCCTACACCTCCACAGGGACCTTTATATGTTTATGACTTTATCTGTACGGTAGCATGGATAAAAGAATTGTGAGACTGTATACCAGCTAGGTAATATGTTAACATAAGCGGTTTTTGTGTGTGTGTGGTACTTTTGCAGCACCGTGCAGCTTGATTCCCTTTCCCTTTTTGGGGGTTGTCTTGCTGTTGTCTCTCCAGTGCACCTGTTGTCACTTTAATTTGCGCCAAAACAGGTGACATTGATTCACAGTCCTTTATGCTTCCTAACTGGACAGATTGAGATCCCTGAAGTTTAATTGACTTGGTGTTATATTGTGATTACGTGTTTCCTTAATTTCTTTTGAGCAGTGTACATTCCAGGTATTTAGGATTAGAGTTCTGGGAGTGCAAGGATTGTACCTTTTCATCTAGATGAAATAAATAATAAAATGTGTATATACTGTATACTGTAATGAGCTGCAAACTGTTTCTTTTTGGGGGTCATGGATCAAAAAGAGCGTGCCCACCACACAGTTTGAAAAAACAAACTTTGAGCAGTGTTTAGGAAGGGGAGGGGAGGTGTGTATGTGATAGAGCCCAACGGGCTACTCAGCGACTTTGGTATTCTGGGTATTTTGAGATTTTCAGCCAATAGCCTGCAACCACTGTTTTTGCCAAATACAGTGCTATTTTTACATTTAACAACACATAGCACTTCTAAAAAATCAAATACACCAATATTTACCTGGGATCATATATTTTAGGGGTTTGGTTCCACTTTAATGAGAACTCCAGCTGAAAATAAGTATATTTGGCAGCTCCTGGTTTCAAAAGGAACACATTTGAGTCTGGCTCAGTTCTTTTCCAGTTTCCATACCCCATGTATTAAATCTTAAAAGCGACACTAAAAATATCTCCTCCTAAAGTTCTTGTTGAACCCAGATGTGAAAAGCCACATCTTTGCTATTTAAAAAGAAAAGGCAGTGTCAGGCAGTCTCCATTTTGCGTGCTAAAATAAACCTATTGAACGGAATTCCTAAGGCATAGGGTATCATCTCATTAATAAAGAAGAGTCGAGGAGGAATTTTGTTATTGAATACACACTCAAAATCAAAAGATAAAAGTTGACCAAAGAAAATGGGGGATCGAGGAGTGAAAGATGGATTAACTGTATGAAACAACGAACAAGCAACAATGGAAGGCCCCCACAAAGCTCATGAGAGAGAAAGGTGGCTGGAGCTGGTCCAAATGTTTCACTCTGAAATATCTTCAAGGACAATCAGCTGAACAGCTGATATTAAGAGAGCAGTATGAAATTGATTGCTCAAGGTGTTATCTGCTCCGCGAAAAAACACCCTGGTAATTAGTCACGGCTAAAGGAACGTTAGCCACGAGTGCGCAAGATAGATTTCATCTTAATAGATTTCACTGCACTGCTGATACAGGAGCTCTTTAGCGAGCCCACCCTTTCTTTTATTTATCCACCTCTCTCTCTCTACAGTAGTATCAATCTTTCTCTCCAGCTATTTAAAAGCAGCGGAGTGGGTTACTCTATAGCGTTGCTATTAGTAAATTTGCCTGATTCGCCTTGTCAGAAGTTGGTGCTTGTTTTGACAGTGTCAACACCCACTGTACTGTTTCCTACCCTTTTTCCCCCTGAAAGAAGCTCGAGAGCCATTGTTTATGCGTAAACGTTGGGCGATGAGGTACTTGAGTCCATGGCAGCTGTTGACTTAGAGATCTGGATGGCCAATTCAGCAGTAAACATATCATACAAACCCCCTTGGTGATTGATGCTGAGGCCTCGATTGTTTGCTTCTCTGAGATGTACCTGTACACCCCAGAGGCAGGCCAGATGTTAGTTTTGTGATTAGCCACTGTTGGGAGGGATAATGTGAAGTGTGGTAGCAGCTTTTGTGAAATGTAAGGGGGCCTGTGGGAAAACAGAAGACTTGCTCTTGAATAAAAAAGCGGGCCATTGTTACAACACTACAGTAAGCTGTAGTGTTGTAACAATACCAAATTATTTGGCCTGACTACTAAATGGAAAGTCATATCGGAGCAGGATAGTTTTGTGGTTAGGATGGCAGATGCCCAGCCGGAAGGTCATGGTTTTGATCCCCAACATGCTTAGTCTACTTGTAAGCAGGAACAGGATAGTCTAGTGGTCTGGGTGTTGGACTCCCATCCAGAAGGTTGTGGGTTCGAGCCCTGGAGTTGGTCTACCTGTAAGCATCATTGAGCAAGAAGCCTAACCCCTATCATCTGTGTGTGAATACTTTACATATTTTGGAGAAGGATTTATGTTCATACTGTAAATGTCAAGCTACCAGCAGTATTAGTAGCAGTAATATTGACATCTGTGTGTAGTTATTTTACATATTTTGGAGAAGGATTTATGTTCATACTGTAAATGTCAAGCTACCAGCAGTATTAGTAACAGTAATATTGAAATTTTTTCCAGTTGTTCATTCACATCTTGAAACGTGAATTTTTTGCTCTCCTTGTCTTTGCAGAAGCTGAAGCAGAAAAACCAACAGCTTAAGCAAATTATGGACCAGCTCCGCAACCTGATCTGGGAGATTAACTCAATGCTAGCTGTCAGGAGCTGAATCCCACACACACTCACAGATATACGTATATGCATTCAAATATTTCCTAAGTTTAACATAGCTTAAAGCTACAATATGTATGAACTGCAAGTGAAGCTAGCACTAGCCAAAGTTTTCAATTTATAAACCTCAGTATTTCCACCCAGTCGCTACCTAGGCTACACTTGCAATATATCTTATAGATCTTACAATATCTTGCATACTGTAACTTTAAGCACTTTTAGTGAAAAAATAGCTATAGCTTGGCCTTTTCAATACACACTTAAAGCTTCTGTAGGTAGGATTTGAGAGTTGCAAAGAGAGCTATAGCTAAAAAAGAACGAAAGAGAGTAACATTTTGAAAATCAACCCAAAAACCCACCCCCTTCTCCTTTTGCTCCCCGTTGGTCTGCTATTGCGAAGCCCATTGATAAACGTGTTGTAGCTGTCTGCACGTATTCATGTAATTGACAGGCAAGGTAGATTCACCAGACCAATCAGAGAAAGGAGGCCCTGATTGGTCAGAATTCTTTCAGACGGCATCAAAAATCAAAATCGACTTATATAGAGGCAGGGGCTGTCAAGAGATATTTTGACAAGAGCATTTCACTCACTGATAGCTGACAGATGTCTATGGCATTTCTAAGAAATTGCCCTAAATGTATTGCTCTTAAATCCTACCTATAGCACCTTTAAATGCAGACATAAGCAATAACACACATTCACACCCAGTGTTAATATATATGGTCATCGAACTGGACATGTGTCAGTAATGGACTGGAGAAGGCAGCGCTGTACAGAAGAAATGGGGGCTTTGGCCAACACCCCCACCCCTCCCTAACCATGAAAATGGAAAGTCTATGATAAAGTTTATGTCCAATGTGTCTTTTCCCTAAAACTGTGAGCAGTGGCAAGAACCATTCTGTCTAGCTACTGTCCAGAATAATAACTTGACATGAAATGGCCGGCTGTTTACATGTTTCCTTCTGGAAATTAGGGTGGGACAATAGAATTCAAGATGTGTTACACACATAGCCCCCCCTGCCAGATGTAATGACCTAAACAGCATTTTATTGGGTGTAAAAACAAGTATACACCCTTAGTGCAGGATTAGTCATCAGAATTTCCCCCAAGAAGTGTTTATCAGCTAAATTAACAAACAATTGTGTGGTTACATGGGGACTTTAACCAGAAGAGTTGTATCTACCATGTTACATGCACTGTATTTGTAGCTAGTTAGCTCCAACATAGAGTTTATGCCTGTCGAGGCACACTGATGTATTCTATTTAATCTCTATTTTACAGGATATTTGTTGCATTTTAGTAGTGACTAAAGATTTAAAACAAAATAAAAGCAAGATGTTTTTGATGAATGTTATACAGTGGTGTGGGTATATGACAGTATTGTGTTTCTTCAATTTTTTTTCTTTGTTATTTGATGTAGAGCCATCAATGTACCCGTCCCACAAGACTTAAATGAATCGATTATTGAATTTGTGCTTAACTATAACTCTTCCTGCGATTTTTTTGGAGTCAGTGCAGGTTTGTTCTTATATATACTGAATGTGCTGTAATGTTTTTATGAGGACAGTATAAGTGAGGCAGTCTGTCTTTTGTCTTCAAAATCCTCTTTTAGTGAGCAATCAAGTGAATACAAAAATGATAGGGTCTTTAATAAGCACAAACAAATGCAGACATAATCTAAGAGAGTGTATTTCTACATTGCTACACACCTAAAGCACCACTGTTGAATCAGAGCCATGCATGAGAATATCAGTGTGTTATATTAATAATTCAAAGTTAGGGGTCATAGACAAGATGTGTTATGAGGTTATTGTCCACAAGGAGTCACAGGACAGATCCAGTATTAGAGGGGTGAAAATATTTTAAAAATAAATAATGCCTTGCATAGGGACTAATAACACATGGATCAGGATAGTGACATAATTTGTCCCAGTACCTAAATAATATAGGTATATAATCTCATCTTTATGCCAACAGTGGTAAGCAGTTTGATTGTATTTGCAAAAGGCAAAGACAAACGCCCACACACACATTGCAAAATGTACAGACAACATAACTTTCTTTGACTGTCAAAAAAAAAAGTGTTGCAAGAGCTGTCCAAAAGAATTGTGCAATTATGCATCATCTGTATACTGCAGAAAGAATTTTTTTTCAGAAACCAAAGGTGGTTTAAAAAGGACACAGAGTCATCATCAAATAAGGGTTTATTTCTTTTTTTTTTTATAAATCATTCTTACAAAATTGGCATTTTCTATTTCATTTGTGACCTCTATAAAAGTCTGTTAATTACAAGATAGGAGGGAGGAGAAGGCGTCAAGATAGCTAGGCTGCGCATTATTCACTGATAAATAATCCCAAACAGGAAGTGGTCATGCATTGACATGTAGTGTCCGGCACAGCGATGAAAGCAGGGTATTAAGAATAGAACGATAGCTGTGGTTGGTCCAGTGTATGGCGACAGGGTTGGTGAGACCCTCTAAGCTGTTATGGCTGCAGCTTGCACATTGATAAGCTAAAGACAGACAGCGCAAGCTAGAGTCAAGAACTCAAAGGTCAATAAAAGGCACAAATCAAGGACAGACCAGTATCCTGCCCACAAACTGCCACTATTACAAACAAAGCACTGCCTTGGTCATAGTGGTTAAACCTCTCTCCAGCTGTGTTGAGTTTAGAAATCCACACACAATTACAATTTGCATACATTTCCCTAGATCGAATTTTAAACGTGACAAGGTTGTTTAAGACAAAGGAGAGGTTTCTTTGACGCAACAGATCATACAATATTCATCACAATGGGACTTATTTGACTTGAAACCAAACTGTGCAAATGGAGATTTAAACATAACTGCCACAATTTTAGGCTTGCTATTCTATGCATGAGGAAGATAGTATTGCAGAAATAAAAAAAAAAAAGGAAAAAAACCACTTTCCCCATCTGTTCGAGGGGACACAGCTGCTTATTTCAGTTGGCAACAACTGTTGGCCTTCATAGAGCAGTGCAATTTAACCCTATCAGAAGGCCATGTTTAGTCCCAATCCAATTGTTGATCAATGGGCTGTTCCATCTACTGTCTCAATCAAAAATAACACTTAAAACACCGCAACTGACTTTGGCGAGTTCCACATGGGAAGACTGTGAAAACATGATACAAAAGATGATGCTGCCATGGAAAAACAATAAAGAATGAAAATGATTATGCACAGTACATTGGCATTGTATGGATAAACATGTACAGCTTGTGCAACTAAAATACGCTACCCTCAGCGATGCAATATCATTGATAGCTCTCTGACGCATGGTTTAGTGAAAATAAATATAAAATATGTTTATGTACAGTGATGAGAATCACAGGTTTTTGAAATGTGTTAGTTGCAAACCTGATGAGGGGGCTCTTGAGATGTTAAACAGCAATTCAAACAATCACAAATATAAAAGGTTTGATATAAATTGAAACAATATGTTTCTCTGAACATTAAACGAGACCAGATGCAGACAACGCGTAGAAGGGTTCTTTTTCTTCTCCTAATCACTGAAATGAACACATTACGCTGAGATACCAGGCACAGTGTGACTCCACATCAAACCCAGCATACATTTCTCCTGGCAAACCAATAACACTCTGCATTCCAGTTCCATGAGCGAGTCCATGGCCGCAAAGTAAACACAAACATCATAGGCAACACATGTACTGAGGGCAAAAACAAACATTAGAGAGGCCTGCTAGATTTTACAACACAGAGTTTTAGTGTTGTACACTCCTTGTCCCCGGAATCGCAAAATGTTGCCAAATCTCATTATATGTTGAACGACCTTCAACCTTCCGGTTGGAATCTGGAAGGTTATGGGTTCGAGTTCCAGAGTTGGCCTACCTGTAAGCGTCTTTGAGCAAGATGCCTAACCCCTATCTGCTCCATGTAATAACACCATGTAATTGTAAGTCACTTTGGATAAAAGCCTCTGCTAAATGACCTAATTGTAATTAAACAGAAGTAGAGTAGGGGCTAGGGTAGAGACTAGTGTGAGCCTAGCGACTATGTAGGGTGAGGAGTAGAGAGGAGTGTGAGCCACTCAAAAAGTTTTACAACACAATTCCGGACCCAAATCCTTTAAATGGAAAGCAGCCATCCTGATATCTGTCACAGCAGAGATGGTAAAAGGCCACAAACTCTTTTGTCAGACCCTTCCCCAAAAAATAAAAAACATAATAATGAAAACAAATCAATCATAACACCAAATTGATAATGATGCTCTGGCTGAGACATTCTAAATTCCCTCCAGACAGAAAAGGCCACTAAAAGCGTGCCACTCTCATTCAAGTGTTGTAGAGAGTGGCCGTGCTGAGCTCTCGGATGCATGCCAGCCTAATGACAGTGTTACAGTACTGCAATAAGAGGGCTATTTTCTCAGAGAGCAGCTGTCGACGAGAAGATCAATTGAAGGACAAGATAACTAGCTATTTTCCACCCATTCGGACTTGCTTTTCCAATACCACAATGGTAATTCAGAGTGAAAAATGTCAGGTGCTAATGTGAATACAATCAAAGGGATGTAAATAATGAACCAGGCTGGTCCTCCCGTCAGAAAATTTAACAGGGCAATGGGTGGCAATGTGTAGACTGGTGGACCGTGGAAGTTGTTTTCACTAAGCCGGCAATAGCAAGCAGGGCTATGTTGTGGGTCATCTGCTTCACGACAAGATGGCCCCCGAAATATTTAGGTGTTTTATTAACAATTTGTTCCCTGGGGCCAAAAATTATGGTACTCCAAAATGAAATAGGTGTAACTAATAAACCCCCAACCTATCTCCCACTGATAAATTAAGGCAAAAAAGCCTTTTGTCAATTTATTGGCTCTGAGGTTTTGTGATATATCATTACCGAGGGAGGGAGGGAGGCCACAGTGTAGTGATGACTGGAATATTTCAGTGGGACCTGGAACGCAGAATCTATCCCGACATAGAACACGAAATGTGCAATAAGACATTTTAAAGGCAGCCCCAGACGTCCCTGGTCTAGAATATGGCACCGTGCATTTTTCCCGCTCTCCTGTGAAAATACCTAAATTTGATGTTCTTTTCCAACTAGGGCATTTCTTTGAGGCCATACAGGAGGAAATGGGCAAAACGCGTTTGGGTTAGAATCCAACGTTCTGCTCCATTTCATCCAGAAATGTTCGTTTTGCTCATTCCAACGGAAGGAAAATGTACTCCATTTGAGCATATGGTTGGGTGAGCCAACGCTTCAAACCTCTGAAAACACACACACACACACACACACACACCCACACATGCACTTGAACAGTGAAACAGTGAAAGTACAAAGAAACGTACAAGTGTATGTGAGGAAAATGGGATGGAAAACCAAAATTATCTGTATTTTTTATGTTATCGTGGTGATAATATGGAACCAGGTGGACCATTATGAAAGCCACTATCAGTGTATCAACAAATGAGCCACGGCAGCCAAACAGGATGTTTATAGACTCAGTCTATAAACAGGATGTTTATAGACTGTTTATAGATATGCGTTGATGGCTGACAAGTATGGGGAATTGTGTTTCACTTTACTGTGTAAACGCTCTCCCTCATATAAGAGATAAATTGCAGTTTGCCTTTTTATGCCACAAAGAATACCAATATCAACAAAACAAACAGTGCTTTAAATTAAGAGCTGATGCCAAACTAGATAGAAGAAAAGTTTCGAGCAGTTTGGATGGTCTCCAATCATATCAGCAAAGTAACGGGGTTTCCTGAAGTCGAACGCAGGTACTATTCATGATTAGTAGGGGACGTTAACGTGCTATTACAGGCTGGGGGAGTGGGCAGGGATGAGTTAGCAGATTTGTGGGCAGCGTGGGGTGTTGCCGGGCAAATGGGACTTGTGTTCTGTGGTGAGCAGGGTCCCCCTCTTTCTACCTCCCTGCACGTGCCAAGAGAGCAGGAAAGTTCATGTTTCATTTGTTTTATCGCATCCATACAAAAAAATATTCTATCCAAGAGTTCTCGTAGTCAGTAGTGTGAGCGTTGCTGGACATACAGTGCAGTGTCCGTACGTCTCTGCGCATGTGGTAGTTTTTCATATTCCGGACGCCATCTTTCGTTTTTCTCCCCCTCCCCCCGTCGTCCTGGCAGCGGTGGTGGCGCTATGGTCATTGGCAATGTGCAGAGTGGAAGACAGCGCTGCAGGGCCCCCTATAGTCTGTTCCGCCGTGGTCCAGCCGCCTCTCCTGCTGCTCTCCGGAGAGTCCCTCTCGCGCGCCTCCCCCTGCGTGGGGTCCTCCCCCTGCGTGGGGTCCCCCCCTGCCAGGGGGCGCCGTTCCTGTCAGAGCCTCTCGATGTCCCTGTATTTCTTCCGCAGGATGGAGACCTGGTCTTTGAACAGAACCGGGTCCAGCCTCATCTGGGAGTGGACCAGCGGCATGCCGCCAAACCAGCTGGCGAACTTGTTCATGCAGGTCTGTCGCTGGGCAAAGTGGTCTGGGTCGGCCCAGCGCGATGCCCTCGATGACTGTGGGATAGGAAAGGGACAGGAGAACAGAGTGATGTCATCACTATGGGCCATTCTGTCCTTAAGGATATTAAAGGTACACTCCTTGATTGTGTTATAGCGCCCCCCAAATGTCTGCCCAGCTCACTGTTTATCTTTGAAACACCTGTGAGCCTAGGAGCTGTAGAGGAAGGAGTAGAGAGGAGTGCCAGCCACTCAGCACTCAGAGAGGACCATGCACGCTTAGTGTTTCAAACAAGAACAACAACGCTTTGGTTGGTTTTTCAACAACAAGGGGATTTCTGGAGCCAAATCGAGGAGTGTACCTTGGTTGATCACAATATATCCACCTGCATGATACTAGAATGACAAACACCCATTCATTATCAAGACTGGCATTTCTAACAATGGACTCGTTCCACAGACATGTCATAGCAGGGTAAACGCAGCTGCAGAAAACAAGATAACAACGGGTCCGTATTTGGTGTGTTAACGCTAACCCCATTTGCAAGCATTGACACTGGCACACCTAAATCAAATGTACCCATTATTCATTTAATTTCTGCAGCTGCATTTACCCTACTATGACATGTGGAAAGGGTCCATTATTTCTATAAATTACAGCGTCCAACTGTGTGCCCTTCAATTCTAAAATTAAGGTAACATCAATAATAACATCTTCTATCTAGAAAAGGGCTATTTCACAACCAAACACTGTTCTAATAAGCAGGTGGAAAGCCACATTGGAATAATATTGACATTAGTCAGACTGAAGTATCTCTGTTTACAAAACACTGATTTGCAAACAGGAACAATAACAGACAGTGAGTCTGTTATTGTTCCTGTTTGCAAATCAGAGTTTTCACAGGGTAATTCATGCATATGTATTCAAGGGGAAAAATAATAAGTCCACCTTTGTGGCCATAAAATAAAGAATAAAATGTAAGGACATTACCAACTGGAACAAATTCAGCATGATTACAAAATGGAAGTACTTTATAACCAAGGTTTTTAAAAAAGCGACTTAACTTTAATCATTTCCTATAATGAGTTTCTCTTTCATGCATTTTGTAAGCACAGGTGTGAATTATCTCAACAGGTGGGATTCTCATTTTGTAATAATAACTCGCTTAAGAAACACTGTTGTGTGCTTTGATGAGGGTCATCTAGACCGGCGGGACAACAATAAATATGGAAATTGCATGGCTCCAAACGTGAAGTGGTTTTGCTCTTTCTCTGTAGGACTAATTACCGTTAACCTTCCACACCTCTGCAAAGTTTAGCCGTACTCTTCTGGCTTCTGGCATTTCCTGGTTAAAGTTTGGTCATATTCAGGCATTAAACCTCTAATCTGGTTATGGTTAGGATTACGTTGAGGGCTAGGTATGCACTTAAACAGGATAAGGTTTGATTAGGTCAAGATTACAATAAGGATTTAGGTTAGGCCTATGGAAGTCACCAGAATATGGGTACTGTATGACAAAAAAACAACGCCAGTGACTGTTATATTAGTAACAGTCTTCCTGATAAACCACATCACTTCCTTTGTGCCAGTAGTTTCCCCCGCCAGTGTGAATAAAATGTCAGATGGGAAATACTAGCAATTAAAGGTTAATATTTCAACAGCTCTACAAGGGGGGTCATGACTGGAACCTACCTGTCCCATCATGGTCTCCTTGTACTGTTTCTTCTGGGTGACCTTGATGGGAGGCAGCTTGGTGACGGCAGAGACGAGGAAGTTCATGAGGATGTCCTCGCAGTTGGTCAGTTGGTCCACCATGCTCTTCAGACTGCTGGGCAGGAAGTTGGTATACAGGAAGTGATAATACCTGGAGGGGACGGGGGGAGGGTTAAGCACTGTTCTTGAGTCAGGCAGTGACCTCCTAGATGCTAAATGCCCTGTAAATTGCTAAATTGGATTTTGAAAAAAATCTGGTTTTATTATTTTTAAGTGTGTACACATTTTATTTGTATTTATTTGTAGATCATTTGTGCAATTTGTAGTTGGCCTATTAGTAAAGACAGCAAACAGCTGTACCAAAACTTTAGATACTTATAACACCAAAAGCCCCTGGAAAGAACTATGGCTTCAGTCCCATATCATCGAGCAACTGACTGATCATTCAAGTTCCTGAATAGATTAAACGGCTGACTTATTGAAAGTGATTGAGTGTCTGGCTCTACGATGGGCTGACTTTAGCTTAATGGACTTCTCCGGTCACAACTGGCACAGTGTATTAGGGCTGACAGGACCTTAGTGTAACTAACGTTTAGGCAAAACATTCCCAAAGTCAAAACATTAGTGTCATGAAGCTTAGCTAAACTGTCAGTCTGTCTTTAGTGATGAACAGGTCGCTGCTTCAAAGTGATTTATAAACGCAAAGACAACACAATATTCTGTTCTAAAGACTTAAGCAGAACTGTGATTCCCATAGATACGAGCAGGCAAAGAACAAGGTGAAAGACATAAAAGAAGGAGACTAGAAGAAGACCAACAATGGCAAGTAATTTGTGTCTTAAAAGAGTGGTGTGTAGTATTTGGCCACTGGGGGCAGAGTGATTCAAAGGCGTTTCCCTGCACCACTTTCAATATAATGTGTGTGTGCGCACGTATGTGCTCCATCCAATCATGTTCCTCAGATTCGCATCCCATATGGTGTTGCGACATTTGCTGAAAGTAGTTCCTCTTAGACGGACTACATAGCGATTGGAAACAAAACACTAACATGGCCAATATTATGCATTGTGTATGCGTGCATTATTTACAGAAATACTCCATAACTCCATTAAAATACTTATATTATGTTATGATACTCCATCTTATAGACTACATGTCATTCATCATTATTCATACCATTTAAAGGATTTTCAATGATATACAGAATTGGACAGGACAATGTAAATCCACATAGGAACATTATACTTTACCTGTGGTAGATTGCAGCCCCAGTCAGAACCATAGAGTAGTCATTCGTCCATTTGGACGTGTATCCCCACCTCTCCTTATTGCTATCCCAGAAGTGGCTGCGGGCTGGATAACCCACAATACGTTCTGGAAAACTCTGCCACACGGTGAATGCAAAGTCCACCTGGGCGGAGAGGTGCAAAAGATAGAGATTTAGCCATTTACTAAATTATGGACAATAACGTAGGGTATGTTTGCTAACATATACACAACTCTTCTAAGGAGTAACAATTTTGGCCATGATGTGACTTTGTCTTTTTTTTTTACTTTACTTATTTCTAAACCGCCAACAGCATATATAATTTGCAATAGTCTGTGTTTAACCTGTAGAGGGCAGCTGCCACACAATTGAGTTTATTCACAGTTTAACAACTTTAATTCAATGAAGAATATATAGCCTGAATCATTGTGTTTGGAGTTAAATTACTGTACATTAATATTTTTCCAAAAAATTCAATAATTCAATAATAAAATTCCTTTGACTATATGTTGACTATTGACGTTCAGGTAACTTTTTTTGAAACTTTTATTTCCAGTAATTAAAAAACTAAAAAGCAACAAACAAGTTTAATTGTAAAATTGAAAAAAGCCGTACACATTTATAAATGTAAACAAACATCATGTAATTGGATGGAACAATCAAAATTGAACTGTAAAAAATGAGAAAAAAAAAAAGAACAAACATGCAAGATATCCTAAGATGCTGAACTGATCAAAGCATTTTATCAAATAATTAGCAAGAAAACATCAAACAGCCCTCAGAAGTCCACCAAACAGAGCCCACTCTAGCACTGCCACACTGCACTATACCACACCAAGAGAGTTTAGAAGGCCTATTAAAGTCTAAATTCATTCTACAGCAGAATTCACTGCATTTCTTTGATCTTAAACTGTTAAGCCAGTGTCGGTGCACACAAACAAGCCTGGCTCATGAAAGTTCAAGAACAGGAGAGCCTGCACTCTTTGTCCAAGATGTTATCAAGCTAAACTTGACATGCTATCGCCGCACAATGTTTTCTCATGGAACCATTTCATTCTTAATTGTGTCATTTGAAAAGGACAGCTCATTAGGAAAAAAATTCAGTTTAATTGAACTGAAATTAATGCTTTCTGTATTTCATGCTGTCAAACTTTAGCCTTTTTTTATCCTAGAAAAAAGAAGTAAAAGAGCAGAAGGAGAGAAGGACAGAGAAAGAGAAGGAGAAAGATAACTGACAGTGGGAAAGTTAGGCGTGGGAGCACGATGGGAGTTAAAGTTATGTGCTAGTTTAGCCAATGAAAGCACGGCGCTGGAGGAAGATAAGTGCGAAACCGCCGGGGAGACGGAGAGAGCAAGATTAAAAAATGAGGGAAAAATGCGATCAGAGAGTTGCATTTGGGACGTAGAGACAGTTAGTAACTGTCTTTCTCAAGAGACATGGACAAGAGAGAAAGAGGGAGGGAGAGGGAGGGAGAGGGAGAGAAGGAGAGAGCGATAGTGAGAGGGAGCGATGGAGAGAAAGAGTTGAAAAAAGGTTGGAAGAGTGGAGAGGAAGAAGAAAACGAGTGGAGAACACATGTCCTCAACACATAGTTGAGGACATTCAATATCACATTCTATTCTGTGGTGTACCTCGGTGGTGGACAGCACTGTGTCTTCGTCCAGGCTGAAGACGGCGTCTGTCTCTATGGTCTCGTAGGGCAGGAAGCGACTGCTCATCACCTGTAGGGGGAGACAGAGAAGGCACATTTTAATCAAGTAGCACTACTATAGTAACAGTACATAGTATATAGTAATAGTAACACCATGTCTGCTTTATTTTTGCTACTTTGAAAGCTGTGATGTAGAGAGCAGATACAGTATTTCTTAATTTAGGTAAATTAGGTAAATTAGGTTTCATTGATGAACAATTCATCGTAATGCCGTCCTCAGTGTTTCAGGCTAGTCACCAAACACACCTATCTGCACTAAGGGCACGTACACACTAGTGAGTCATCTGTCCTGCATGTGGCGCAAATTGACTCTCTCCTGTCACCCGCTGTTGAAAAGGAAATACACATTTACCAGCGACTGAAATCCAACCGAATAAGACATGGGAGTGCTTGAATATATTTACACCCCCTAGCGAGAAGTGATGGCGGCTGGACATCTTGAGGATAATTAGACGGAAAGCATTTTGTCTGGTCCTGTGATGAAAGGCCGCTGGAGCTCAAAACAACAGTCTCTCGCTGACATACACTATGTACAGTATGTGTATTGTATACTTTATATTCTCTACAACTCATAAACATACCTCCTACACATACACAATCTCTTTCGCACAAACACACACACATAGCTTTAAGGGAGCAGTGTGTCATAACATATACACCCACAGACAGACATGCACACACTAAACAAACACACACCGATACTGTACAAAGTCAACAAGCATATAGCTGTAAGGGAGTACCGTTCACATTGAGTTGAGGGTAAAACGCTAGGATAACAAACGCACACGCACACAGAGCTGCACACTGTTTGGTACCCTGTGGAACATTCTGTTTAGCTTCTTTCAGGAGGAGCTGTGAAGGTCAAGCCGCTGTGAAGAATTCCTGTCCTTTCAAAAGAAACGCCACCCGTTACAAAAGGCCTTCGCTCTCCTGGTAAATACACAGGTGACCACTTTTCTCCTGAAGGACCGAACCCGTTTTGTCTCGATATTTGTCTCTTTAAACCCTCGCGCAAGTGCTCCCTCGGTACGAGTAGATGCAACCCAAACAGGCAATATCTAAAAACACGCCACAAAGTGCCTTCTGGAATGCTACATGCTAGGACAGTGTATTGTTTGAACAAAAAGTTTAGGCTAATATTTCCTCAACACAGATTAGGTCTTCATCACACAGGTGTGGAGGGGATTTTCACAGGAAAAATAACCAGGGAAATTTCCCCCGAAAGACTACGCTTCATCAATACCAACAAACAGCATTCCTAAACACTGTCATATAATTTTGTGTTTAGCGACAGGCCTGCTTTCTCACAGTGCTGAGTCAGTACTGGCCCGGGCCTGTAAATCAGAAGGATCGGCGATGCACCTGGTCCAGGCACTGGTTATCTCCCGTTTAGGCTACTCCAACTCCGGACTGGCCGGGTTACCTGCCTCCGCTACCAGACCCCTACACCAACTTAAAAATACCGTAGCACATCCGGTATTCAACAACAATGTTCTCCTATGTGACCCCTCTCCAAGAACTTCACTGTTCACCATTACAGTACACATCAGATTCTGGTAAAACTGGTGCTGCACTACAGAGCAGTGAAGGGAGCTGTCCCGCTCTACCTCCAAGCAATGGTTAGGTTCCAAGCCCCAGACAGAGCACTAAGATCTACCACCTAGGCTGGTCCGCTGGCATCCCGTTGCTACGAGGGTGCAAAATCACTCAGATCAGTCACGACTCTACTCTGTCCTGGCACCCCAGAGGTGAAATGAGCTATTTATTATTTATTTTATTCATCATCTTAATTTTAAAATACTTTATTGTATGTTTATATGTAACTGTATGATGTTTTTTAACTCAGTCATTATTCGAACAAAATGTGTTTACTTGCGATGGTGAATGACCTATTCAGCTATTGACCAATGTACTTACTGCATTCACTTTGGATAAAAGCGTCTGCTAAATGCTGTAAATGTAAAAATGTAAATGTACTGATGCCGGTGATGTAAAAGGTCTCCCGGTCAAGTGTTATCTCATCCACCATGCAGCCCTCCCCCGAACATTTACCAAACACTCCAAAACACAATGACGGTAGAAAGGTTCTTGTTTTGTCTGTTCTGTCGCTATTCTGTCGCGGTGGAAGCTCTGAAGTGAGGGGCGGCCCTGTTTACGGACGAGCCGGTGCATGAGAGAGAGCGAGTAAGGGCAGTGGCCTTCCTCACCCGAGGATGGTTTGTAGCGTTAGAAGTGTTACATGTTAGCCCAGAGGGCTCCTAGCACTCCCCAGAAATGCAAGCTCTTAGGAGGAATTAGCCTCCAGCTAATTAAAAGATGGGAGGAGGAGAGGACAGGAGGAGAGGGGAGAGTGTAGGAGTGGAGAAGAGAGGAGGATGGTAGAAAAAAAACAGCCCTTAAGTGGTCTCTCTCTTTCTCTCTCTCATTTTTGATACATACCGGAAAGAATTATGGAAAACCACCACTAATAAACAACAAACGATAACAATCGCATCTTCCCCCAACAGCCAAACTAGCTAGAGGAGAAATAGAGCGAAGGAGCAAAAAGCAAAGGATGAAAAACTCTATTTCTCCTCCGTGTGCCCTGTGTGGGATGGAGGAAAACAGCTCGGCTCGCCACGGTACACAGCCAACGGGCCGCAAACACAACAAACCACAGGCGGCCTGGCTCTCTCTCTCTCACACACACACACACACACACACACACACACACACACACCGCCACTTCCTCCCACGGTCGCCCATGTAACGCCTAACCCCATCCTCCCTGTGAGATTGACAGTGCGGGGAGAATCACTCAGAGAAATGGAGGGAGGTCAACAAGAAATCAACGCCCAGTTTCCTGTGATGGACATTTATGTGAAAACCTCTTGGCTTGAGTGGTTAAGTCAAGTGCACGCCACTGGGAAACAAGAGAACGTCCCAAAAGTTCTGATTTTGCTCCCAGTCCTCTAAAAGAATATTAGAGAGGACAAAGAAAGGCGTCTTCAGATGAGGGTTAGGTAATAAATATTTTGTCATTTATTAGACACTTTTATCCAAAGCGACTTACAGTACAATAGGAGTATATGGGAGCAGGCAGGGGTTAGGGATGCTTAAAGGCCGGGCATGTCGAGGATTGAACCCAGACCTTTCAGCTGCGAGTGGACCACCCAAACCCCTTGCCTATCCTGCCCCAGTAGCAGTGTTGTTGAATGTTTGACCTAAGCGCAGGAGCCCTTTCACCAGGGTCAAGGCGTTAGTATCAGAACCCTAATAACCCTTAATAAGTAGCGGGAAGGAATGTTGCGTTCTGTTATGATAGACTAGATGGTAAACAAGGCAAAACAAAAAGGTTTCTGTTAGGACCTGCCTGTTCTAAGAACAGGAAAAAACCTTATACCTGAATGAATGACTCCTACTAAAGTACAAAAAAATGTATACAAATAATACACATTTTAACAAAAGTTGTGATAGGTACTTTGAACTTTTTGTTTGTTAATAGACTAAAAGATTAAAGCACTTTGAAACTATTCTTTCCTCAAAATGTATATGTAGCATTTAACTTTATGTACTATTAAACTTATTCATTATACTTTTAATGCTGTAATTGGTCTTACCAAACCCTAGCAAAACCAGCAGCATACCATGAGACCCATTGGATTTTCCTGATACCAGTACTGTACTGGATAGTACGGTGGCAGGATCCAATGAGGATTATGTATGAAGCAAGGAGTTACTATGGAAACAGATACTGCCCTCTGCCTCGCAACTACAATAGAAAAAACATCTGCTCAAAGTCAAAAGAATATGACGTTATCATGTGGGGGTTTAAATGTGTTAGTATATATTTCAAGGTTAATTGATTCCTGCAGAGAGAAGATTATTTATTAATTTGATATTTGGGGTTTAATTCCTTAATATTAACTCAATTAATGTATTTTCTCAACCTCAACTAAAGACTCGGAGACTTTCAGACATGCTATTATTCATTTTTTTTTAAATTGACATTATTTCTATTGTGTAGCTTTAATTTAACCATTATTGCATTGCTGTAGGACCAATCAAAATGTATTAACGCTCAAGAACTCCAAACAAATTCAATTTGCAGGATAGTTTTACAGTTTCAGGATATCGGACGTCAATATTGTTAATGATCCACTGAGCATTTTAAGGGCAAAGTAGCAATTGTGTGTGTGTGTGTGCACCTTGTTTTCTCCTTCTATGACAATGACGGGCACTGAAGTGGCGGGCCAGCGATGCTTGGCAGGAAGTGGCTTATCGCAGTTCCACAGGACGATGATCTGAGAGGAGGAAGACGGAGAGAGGGATGGAGAACAAGAAACACCAAAGAAAAAAATAAGGAAAGTGAAATAAATATACATTTCATGTGAACCCTAGTTAAATTTGCTAGATCTATTTTTTTCCCTGATACCTTAACATTTCATATTACCTTACCTGACCACAAGAAAAGGTTTTCACAGCACATTTTCGAGATCATTACTGAAATCAATTCACTAAACATGACATTTCCATTCCCAGCAGCTGGAAAATGCCACCTAGTTAGGAGGTGATTCAAATTTAAAGAGCCAGCCAAGCATTTGGAGCAGGAAAATGGTTCCAATTATAATTCTGTGCATCCCGAATCGCTTTCTATTGTCCCGATAAATGGAGATGGATGACTTGTAGCCAATCAAATCATGTTTTCACATGGACGCCCGTGCTTCATTGTGAGTCAGGACAAGCCCCAGAACACATGGCTCAGCCAATCAGGTGATTCTTTTTCATGGGCGGGCTTTAGATTTATCCAATCAACTTTTACATACTGTACATTACATATGAATCCCATTTGACACCTCCTGTTTTGGCAAGAGGAACGTGTTAAACACGATGTCCTTCAGCTAGTCACATCTATGTTTAACAAGGAGGGGCTGCTGTTCGCTGCCTTGGGAGTCAACTGGCATGTAAATTACACCTGGAGTTAACCTTCAGCACCCTCCCCTTAGTTGGAAAGACAGACCTCATGAATGTTTAATGTGGAACACACACACACACACACACACACACACACACACACACACACACACACACACACACACACACACACACACACACACACTAACGCTACTTCCTGTCAAGCTGACTTTGTAGATAACAATAGGCCCTTTCCCACAGTTGTTAAGAAACTAGAAAATAACTGTCCAGAACAGGGAATACATGGTTCCTGGAACGCATTTGTGTTTGCTTTCCTGCTACACCTCAAGAACCGTAAAAATAAGGAATAATGTAACGTCGGCGTTATGAGATGATTGTAAAATGTTTACATCTTTTTTCTTTAACAATATTTTTATTTGAGCTTTTAAAGTGAGGTATCAGTTGCTTAGCAGGCAACAATGAATTCACTACAGAGCCACACCACACATCACAATATTCAAACTGTTGCCGGGATACATGGAAATGGAAATTTCCATGTTTCCGAGTTGTGTACTGTACATTGTGTGTTATGAACACAGAACGGTTCCCTCCACCTTCCTGAACGCACACCGTTCCATGCACATCCACACACACAACTGAAACACGCATTAAGCCATTCTTACAGGGTTCTATTTCTGTTTGATTACAGAGACAGATGGTGTCTCTGTCAGCTTACCAGCCCTCTCAGGGTGCCGTTGGTGGCCCTGGTCGGTGTGTGTGTGTGTGTTAGTGTGACACATACAAAAACAACACCGACGCTGCGGGGGGTCCGCCATGTTGGAACGCAGCAGAACCTTTCGCCCTGGTTTTGCTTCCCTTGAACCTCTTTCATTCTCTACCTGCCATTCATTTATTTATATCCCTTGCTCCTCTGCTGCGAGAGTCGGCATACCAAATCCCCCCGTTGTGTACCTGGCACTCCGCTTTGCCTGTGGAGCCCGGCTCTGTGGTTGTGGCTCCTTTCTTCCATCAGCCCGAGAGCCAACACAAAGGCAGCCCCATAATGACCAGGAAAGAATCATTTACTCACAGGACCCCCCTTCTAGTCCTTACTGTGTGTCAATGCTTCAGCCAACCCTGAGCTGAGGGTCTGGTAATGCAACGGCTACACAGACGAACACTTCACATTATAAAAGACCTATGTGTTCTCAGATACATGTCCGCACACACACACACATACACCCACACACAGAGACACACGCACAGACACACAAACACAGTCGACACAGAGCGCACTCACAATGAACCATCCATCGGGGAGCAAATTCTATTTCATTTCCCGCACTAGTAAAGAGCAAGCGGGGTGGATCGATACATGTCTCTCCAGCTGTGCTGAGGGGGGTTTTGCTGCCATGGAGACAGATGCAGCCCCGCTACAAACGGCGGCTCTAATCCAATCCTCGCACATTACACTATGCGAGGTGGAGGGTGATTGCTGTGGTTGCCAGAATGCTATTATGGAGCATTCAGAGTATTCATAGGAGTCATTCGGTACAACGAGGTGCTCTGTGGGGAACTGGGACAATTTAACTAACGGCTTTAGCTAGCACAAGTAATACAATAATACAACGATCACATTAGAGCTCACCCACACAAAACGAAATAAATGCTTGTGAGACAGACAAACAAAAATGTCCTCTGCTTTGTTTGTATTCTGTTATTTTATATTTTTTATTTAAATCGATAATTGTTTGAGTTAGGCTACACATACTCTGTTATAAGATTCACTTATGGTTTATGTGGATGTGTTATGTTGAAGATAATCCTGTATGTCTATTTGTGGAACTCAGCATAACTTGTTGCCTAGGTCAGTGGTTCTCAAACAATCATTGATTGACAGACTTTCAATAGCATACAACTAGAAAAATATACACTATAAAAATACCGTAGTGTAGAAATACTATAATGAAAAATTATTTAAAAACAAATCTTAAAATCCTTTCACAACCCTTCTGAAATCTTGCGACTGCTCGAGGGGTCCAGACACAGTGAGAGCCACTGCCCCTGGTGACAGTTAATGGGCATCCAAATAAACAATAAACACAGACAGCATGCACACAGAAACAGTATGTGTGTGTGTTGTGTGTGTGTGTGTGGTGGGGGGCCTTACCTGGGCGCAGTACTGCGATTTGGCGACAGCCACCAGCAGCTTGAGTATTGGCTGGGACTGTGACAGTAGTGGGGAGACGGCGTGGATCACTGCTGTGAACTTGGGATATGGTCTGATACCTGCAACACATCACATAGACAGCAGGTCGCTGAGCAAGGCGTGTCTTTTGAGAAGCTAGGACAACTTGAAGGGGAAAAGAAATCAGACAAATAAGAGCTTGTCAATTATCTGTGACATTTTAAGGCATTTAAAGACAATGGATTGAGATAGACAAGAAATGATGGATACTATCTATTATCTATTTGGATGGGGAAAAATGTATTAATACATGAATTAATACATTAATACATGAAATTATATTTAGGTTAATTGAAAAAAATTTTATGTTGAAAGGATCTTGTATATTTTATCAATTATCAACATGAATTATCGACATGAATGAATAACCTTATATAACTTCAAATTAAAAATGACTGTCTTTGAAACGTTGGGCATTTCATTTGGTAATAAAACTTCAATTTATCTGTAATCCAGTGGACGGAGGCCTAGTATCTGATGTGACTCTAAATTCCATCTGACTTGCCATCAGTGCGAAGTAATCAAGGCTGAAAACGAGCGGGAAATAAGATATCAAGCAAGATGGATAGTCTCAGAGGACATCGCAGTTTTCCTAAATTAAATCTAGTCTAATGCAAACCAACAAAGCATGGAACTAATAAGTGAACTTAGGCCACGCAAGTTTAGTGTGTCCTCTCGTCATTGAGCAACTTTTCTGACGGAGAGTGGTAATTAATGAAATCAAAACCAGACTGCAAGCACGTCGGCCAATGGGGACATTTTTACTCCATTTTATGAACCCACCCTATCCTTTATTGTCGATGTTTGCAGAAATGTCAGCAGGTTATAAGAAGAATGCAAATGGGAAGCATTTTGTGAATCATTATTGTGTTACGAACAGTCAGAGCTTTAGGAAGTCACTAAAAAAACCTGTATCTAGCGGATTTAAATGTATTAAAATTATGCTTAATTTATTAATGCTAATGGTGAAAACATAACATGCTCACGTGACATTGAGAACAAATTTAGACAGATGCTTCTGCTGCATGTCATTCCCTACCTACGTAGCATTAGATGGCAATGAAAATGGCAATAATCTGCTAACTGAAAAGAATAAAATGGATTACACATATTGGGAAAAAGATGCTGTATTCTACAGCTGCCGAATCCCATCTGAAAAAATACACGTTGACACCTGGGGTAAATAATTTGCCTTTAGCACAAGTCTGTGCATGCCCGTATATTTTTACTTGTCTGCCTCTCAAGGAAAGACCAGAAAACTGTTCTTCCTTTAGTCATTTTATTAATTTAACCAATGGAGACACTCCACCTCATCTCGTTTAATTGCCACCTCTCTGACAAACAAATAAACTTAACAGCGGGGTAATCCATGCTTGTCAGTGTGTCTATTCGTTTTAATCTAAGCTTTCCACCCTAGGTGCTCCATCAACTAAATTAGTGTTGGAACGCGTTTGTGTAGCTCTATCTGTATATACAGTGTGTACATGCTGTGTGTATGCGATTGCTGGTGTTTGTCTGTATTTGTGTGTATTGATGTAACGGCCAGAGCAGGATGAAGATGGAGTGAACCAGGGGGAGCTTTGTGGGGGAGTTGGGGAGGGTCTCCTGGGTCACAGGCGTTGAGGCACGGTGCAGTTCGTGTCGCTGAACCGTAGCGGGAGGAATTGGCTTCGACGTGGCTGTAGCAGTTGCCGATGACTTAAACCCGATGACGGACGGCCCGGCGTGTCGGCGAGGCTAACACTAACATCCATCAAGGGCCCGGCGCTGGGCCTGAGCTGGCTGGCAGGGGCCAGCAGATCATTGGTGGAATCTATTAGGTCTGCAGCTAGAGGAGGGCCAACACCGGAGTTTGTTACACAAATGTTCCTGCAAGATATTTGACTGGTGGGTGCCGTTTAAGTGGAGGCTTGGAATGTCCTTTATAGATTACATGGCAGGTGATTTGCTAATAAAAAGGACACTCCACAAGTATTATAAAAACGTTTTGGTTTCAAATTCGGACAGCACCTTCCACACCAAAGTGCTGAGGGTCTCACACCGCTCTCTACTCCTCCCCTTACCGCCCTCCTAGGCACATACAGTAACAGCTGTGTTTCAAACATAACCAGTGAGCTGCTAACACAATGGAGTATACCTTTAATGTGTGCTGTTTTCACATGGCCTGTGTAGTTGTATGTGGAGTGCGTGTGTCTGTGTGTCACTGACCCAGCGGTGCGTAGTAGAAGGGGTAGTCTCCCAGATATCCGGAGTACTGCGGCAGGGTGAACAGGCCTCCTGGGTGACTGTTCCACATCAGGCTACTGCGAGACCCCTGCTCCAGCACCCGGTCCTGAATGATCTGAACACAGCGACACAGTCAACATGGACTCAATGCTCAAGAATTGGAAGTGCGTTTTTGTTTTGTTTTTGTTTGTTTGTCGGTTCTGTATGTTTGTTTTGCGGTGTTGTTCACTTCACATCACATAATGACAACATCATCTGAAACTTAGAGCTTTCATTGTTTCAACTTTCAGCAGACGTTTGTCTTTATTCTCTGCAGTAGCTTTGTCAATGGAGTAGATGCACGGCCTACATAGCTAAGTAGCCTAAACATATCTCCGATTTATGTTAAAAAATAACTAAATGATTGCCTCACACAATAATAAATGAAATGTTAAACTGCTAAATGAAATGTTTTTTCACAAGCCAAAGAGAAGGAAGATGTCCATCAATATATGTCCATCAATGTCACCAGAATGGATTTTCCAACTTTCTCTAACCTTTTTGATATTCAGAATGCCAGATATCATTCAAACCCCAGCGAGTGAAACAGATCAGGCAGAAAACAGACACCAAGTGGAAGTTATTCCTACTTCCAAACGTCTGCTTTGTAGCACCTGAATAGCTGTTATTGATTGTGTGTAGAGCAGAGTGTGCGCGCGGGCCCATTTCTCTAGGATCAATCCAGCTTAATGTGAAATACTCTGAACCTAAAGCACACTCTTGAATCCTGAGAAGATCGGGAGTCCAAATCCAACAGCAGCTATATGGCCAGCTAGACAGCCAGTCAGATGGTCATTCAAACAGCGGTGGCTCCCGTGGAGGCCAACAGCACCAGACAGACTAAATCAGGGGGTTGTACCAGAGAGCACCTCAAGTCAAGCCTGCTCGATCCCTCCTGCTCCCAAATAGAGCAGTCTGTCAAAACAGCCTGACACCGAGAACGGCTGCCTCCCCCCACCCCCTATGCTCAGGAGGAGTACGGGCCGAGAGAGAAAAAGAGATATTGCGGCTGTGCCCTTGAGCCAGGCTAAATTGCTTGAGTAAAACAGATGTGGTTGTGGGTCATGTTTTATGGTGGCTATTGAGCTGTGAGGTGGTGAGGGGTGACTTGTTCATTGGCATGGTAACGAATCAGAAGGATATATCGACAGAGGGGCCGGGCGGGCGAGAGAGAGAGAGAGAGAGAGAGAGAGAGAGAGAGAGAGAGAGATGTGGCGGTTTGCAGGAGTGGGCGTTCGGGCGAGCAACGTGAAAAGTTAATAATACAGCTGCAGGGGCCTTTCTGTAATAATATTGACAAAGCTCTATGAAAATTCATCGGGGGCGGGGAGCCGGGAATGTGAGAGAAGAAGAAAACATAATATAAACGTCTGCTTGAGTCCATCTGACGTTTCCCGCCCCTCGCTCCCAAGCGTCTCTCTGAGGGCAGTCGATAACCATTTGCCTCAGACGGACTGAATAACTAATGCTAATGCTTTAAGTTCTCTATAAACCTGGCAACCTGAGAACCTGTAGCTTTTTCCACCTTATGAGGGGCAATTCTACTCACATGGCTGGAAGTCACCCCTCCCACCCTCGGCTGGACATGATAAATGACTCAATCCCAACTCCAAACAGCCACAATCAACCAATTAGAGCAAGATAGATAAATCCTGCATCTCTTGAAACACGCTGTGAGCATGGGAGTAGGTTGTCAATAAAAAAATAAAATAAAATCATCTTAAAAAAAATACATGTTTGTTTTTTATTTATTTTGGGTAGCATGTACGTGCTACCCAAAAGAGATTAAATCTGGGATATCTGCAGTGTGTGTGTGTGTGTGTGTGTGTGTTTGTATGCGTGTCTGTATCGGCCTAGATCTGCAGTCAAGCGAGCGCCTGCCTGCCTTGGCGGGATGAATAAACCATGCCGCTCCTTATCTGGAATGGGCTGCCACGGCAACACCATTTACATATGTCACCCCCCACCCCCCTGCTCCCTCTACAGGGCAGTCAGTCAGGATTTGAGGATTTAAGTGTTAAGGCCTTAGCCGTCCCTGTATCCACACACACACACCTAAACACAGTCAGTAGAAAACAGAAACACACACACACACACACAGTGTCACCTTGCTCTTTAGAAAAGAGTGACAACATGCCAGCGGGGTTATGGGGGTGGCACCATGTGCATCTGGACTGACACCTTGGCATAAGGAAAGGTGTTTCTCCCCTTGTGTGCATGTGTGTGTGCGCGCTCATCAGCCAGGGTAACAAGACACTACAGCTAACAAACAGGTGATAGGTGATAGAGCTAGAACCATCAGGTTAGGTTCACAGCTTGTGCGTCCGTGCGGGGGGGTGGGGGGGTGGGATACCGGCAGTGAAAGAGACAGAAATGTAGTGTCAGAGGACATCTGGTTGTGCTGGGGCAATAAAGTAGAGAGAACCCAAGTGGAATCCGCTGTTAACTTGGCACAATGATGGATGCCCACAGCGGCTAAACGTGGACTGTCGTACATCGTACGTTTGAGAGTGTGCCGTGAACCATAAATGTAATCACAGCAAAATATATCATATATCAACATACATAGTGGACAAATTTAGATATCAAAACTAGATTGAAAATAAATTATTTCAAAATCATTCTGTCCCATCCCCCCCCAAAAAAGAGAAAAAAAATATATATAAATAATACAAAACAAACTGATGCACGGTCAGCTCATCTACCATGGCCAAAAGCTCATTCTGAGTCGCTTTACAGGGCATGAAAATCTGAAATAAAATAAACTGGCATTTTTGCCCAGTCAGAGTGAAACTATGGCCTGGGTGTTAAACATTCTCCCAGGGTGCCTGTTGAGAGTGCATTTCATTGCTACTCTTAATGAGAATGTCCTCCCCTTCATTTTAAAAGCCTCTCGGTACGCCAAGAGGCGGGAGAGTAGCGGGGGGAGATTGTGGGGAGGCGGGCATGACACTGCAGCCCTCGGAGAGAGAGAGAGAGAGATTGATGACTGAGGACAGAGGGAAAGAGAGGGGCAGGCGAGGGAAAGCGAGAATTTGGTGTTTGTGTGCACGTAGCTCCTCTGTGTTGGTGTTTGTGTGCAGTTCCGTACCCATGTCGATGTACAGTATGTACACTCACCTAAAGGATTATTAGGAACACCATACTAATACTGT
>JAOEHI010010929.1:0-32876 GCA_025447815.1 Percopsis transmontana
GACCCCCCCTGTACAAAACCCCACACCCCCCCCCCTGTTTATGTGGGGGGGGGGGGGGGGCAAAAAAACACACCTCTGTTCCCCTTACCCCCCCCCCCCCCCCCCCCCACACACACACACACACACACTTCTCTACACCAGTTCGGGAGGGGACGGCCACAACTACAAAGCCGTGAATGAAAAACTCTACTTTAACCAGGAAAACTCCCAGAGAGAATAGAGGAATCTTCTAAATATGAGCTGGAGGACTCAAGCAGAACACTACTGCATGGATTGGTCCAAGCCAGCCTCAGCGAACAGAGAGCTCTTGCAGGACAGGAAAGTGAGATTACAGATTATTATAAGCGTTGGTTTTAGTACAACTGTCTTTCAGCTCATAAAGACACTGCGAGAGTAAACATTATCTTTCAAAATTAATAGGGGTAAATACTGTGTATTTACTGGCAGGAGCAAAGTTGCCGCAGGTCCTCCCCACACAAACAACAATAAGACACATGCATGTTCATGCATGTGCAAACAAGATAGCATCATGTATTTTCGAGTTTTCACTTCCCGGTGATTGAAGGATTCATTTTGAGGAACGTCATATTAACGTTAGCGTAATGCAACTGATGTAAGTTGCCCAATGTGTCGGAAGATATTTTTTCTTCCGTTTACATTTATTATATCTTCAGGGATGTCATAATTGAAGGGAAAGACAAATGGCCATTGAGCGGCAACCGCAATTAGCGGCAGGGGAATTCCTGGAGATTAGCCGTGACAGCGCCCACATGGTTAAAGACACGAACCCCGTCACAGAACCCAGATAGTATTCATTAAATCAACTCTCTGGAAATATTTTAATCTTCCTAAGACACCCAGATATTTCACATCAGAGGTGTAATTCACAGAGATTAATGAGCACCACGGTGGGTTTTTTTTGCTCGCTTCTCAGGCGCCGTTCGACAGCTGACTGGGTGCAGGCCTCCTACCCGTCTCACAATCAGAGACTGGAGGTCAAGCCCTCCTGTTCTCTAGTGTAAAACAACCGATTAAAAGCACTTACAAGGCTGACCGTATGCAGCTACGTTTCTCAGGGGGCAGAAGCAGACTGATGTCGGCATTGTAAAGACACAAAGGTGAACAGCCGACAGTGCCGAGCAGCTCTATGGTTGCCAAAGCGATCGCTTGCTGGTGTATGATCTGTTCAGCTGTTGACAAATGTACGATGTGCAGTCGCTTTGGATAAAAGCATCTGCTAAATGGTGTAAATGTAAATGTAGCTAAGCTATTAAAAGACAGACGTCCTGGTCCGGTCCCTACCTGATCCAGAGTCGAATTTTGTGTCCGACCTGAAAAAGGAATTTGCTAGAATTAGAAAGACGAATCTACAAATCAACATGACACACGGTAAACTGTGAGGGGAGCGTTTTCTTGACAAAGTAGTGTTGGGGTCAAAGTTGTGGACCAATGAGAGCCCTGTTCCACGTACGCAATAAGAGGTTAGCCTGACAGAGGTGGAGGGGTGTGTGTGTGTGTGTGTGTGTGTGTGTGTGGGGGGGGGGGGGGTCCATAAGAACATTATGTCTCAGATATGGGCTACCTCTGGCCATAAATTTAGCCTCCTTTGAAGCTAAAGCTCTCCAATGAGCTGTGGGAAAGTAGCGACCCAGTAATGGCTCCCAAGTCAAGTCTGACCTGCTGCCAGGTAGCATTAATCTTGGCACGTTTCTATCAGGAGGGCCGGCACCGGGCCAAGCCACGCCGCGCCATTTGTGTTGCGGAGGGCGCCCTTGAACCAATTACAGACATAGCGCAATGGGCTCGGGGGTCGTTTGAGACGCATTACTGACACACACATGCTACATACACGCACATAATATGACATACTCAAAGCAGCTTGGCTTACTTGAACAAGGGAGCTCCACAGACGACACACGTATAGGTGCCTTCTTCCTTATGGTCGGTAAACTCCCCTCTGAAAGCGCTGTGAAGACATGCTAGATTAACCTGTGGGTCTATGCATTAGCAGCTAACCCTTGATGACACCATATTCACACAGTGATTTAGATAGCATATTCATTTTCTGTAATAGCAATTTCATTCTGGTTTCACTTTAGGCAGCATTAATCAATAGCTACTTGTTCAGTGTACAATTACCATAAATAGCAATATTCTAGTTAGCTCTCCCTGTTTTTCTGTTAGATTTTGCCAATTGTCAAGTCTATTTTACATGTCACTTTTGTTTTCAACTGTAACAGAAATGTACTTCACTACCAAACAGCAAATCCACATTCCTCTAAAGATTTTGCTTTTCTAAAAACATTATGAGTCTGCTCAACAAGAGGTTTTTAACCACCTGTTATGGTGGCTGAAGGGGAAGATTCCCGCCGTTAAAGCCCAGATACCATGATGTATAAACACAACCCCACTGGCCTTTAGCAGCCGGGTGTCCAGGCTAGCGCGGACACGCCCTTGTTATACTTCTTGTCTGTTGGTCCCCACCATCATTCACTCCTGATCGTTGGGAATTTTTGAAATTCCTTCCACAACAAATGAGCCGACGACTACCTTTCCTCACGTGGGTCTTAGCAGTGTAGCGGAGGTCCTTTTTCAGCTGAACCGCTCACTGGCTGCTGTGTGGGGAGCCTTGTGGCTAAGTCACTATGGCTTTGGGATCATTTTGACACAGGAATGTGGCTAAACATGAGTGCCGTCTGTTCACACAACCAAATACCATATGTAGTTGTGTCTAGATGTATGGCGGTAAAAAATATTTGGTTGGGAAATCAAATAAAAATAGATAACTAGAGATAAATTAATTCCAATTATTAAACCTTTAAAATTAAATTAAAGTTAAATTAAAACTTAACTTAAAGGTACCCTCCTTGATCTGTGCCTGGCATTGTAAAACCAGTGTAAAACAAATTACACTCCTCTCTACACATCCCCCAGCAGGTCTCCTAGGCTCACATTGTTCTCTACCCCTCACCCTACAGCCACGTGCAATTTCACACCTAGTTGTGATATCCGCACTATATCGAAATCCAGGTGTGTCCCTCCAACAAGGGTAACAAGACTAAAGAGGGAAGGAACCATGTTGGGCTGACCGTTACCTCTCTGTGCCATGCTCCTGTGTGACATGGTACTGCATGGGTTCGAGACGCTTCTTCAGCTCTTCCTGAGAGAAGCTGACGGGCCATGTCTTCTTGGTACGGCAGGAACCTGGCGGATCGGGGAAAGTCCGTTATTTTTACATTTTCACACAGGGATACAGTCACACATAGACATTTCCAGAAAGCCTTTAGTGCAGGTATTGGGCGGGGGGTGGGGTGGTTGGTGGTGGTTTAATAATGGTGCTGCTTAAAAAGGGTATAGCCCATTCTCTTGTGACTAGGAAAGATGATAAAATGGTGAACAGAGAAAAGAGAACATACGCCTAGCCAATGGCCAGGCAAGGGTCCACTCAGGCCAATTGGTTCTTCTGACCAGATCCATTATGTTTGGTTACATTTACTATATTCTCTGTAGCAGGATATAGTATTTGTAGCTGTAGTAGCTAGCTGTATATTTTTTGTAATAGCTAACTAGTAGAGTACTACAAAAGCTTGTAGATGCAAGGGCACAATGGGTTTTAACAAACAGGCACTTCCGAGCAGTCAAATCTAGTATTGATTCTCTGTGTATGTCTGTGCAAGAGTGAATTTGTGCTAGCCAAAGCTGGTCATCAGGCAAACCCACAGCCCGGACCACAAGCTGATATCACATTCTGTGAGGTTTGGGTAAATTGATCTGTCATGCATTTAATGTCATGAGGCCAGTCCTACGCTGTTAAGTGTCATTACATTTGTTTGCTCCTAAACGCAGCGCTTTTTTTGTTTTGAAAACATTATTTTAGAATATGCCGTATAGACAATATAAAATGAGTCTAACTGTAACGTCAGTAGTCACACCCAGGGTCGGTGCTACTCCTCCCCGGTGTACTAAACACCGGCCTGCAGCCGTCCAGACATCCAGCTACACACCGGACTTTCCTTCAGTAACCACTCTCATTCATTTCACCTATTGTGTTGTGTGGGGTATATACTGTGTGTTTGGGTTAGTGAGGGATGTTGTGTTTGACAGTGTAACGTTAGCGTTTTGTCTTATTAAATGTTGTTAATTGACAATCGCTTCCCTGTTGTTTTGTTTGTGATTCAGTGTTCGTTCTTGTTTTTCTGCACTCACCTCACCCCATTACACTAACAGTTTTAATAATCCTATATAAACTCATAATAGAAGATGTTGGTAGTAAAGCTTAGTAAGCTAGACACCACTAACGATTTCTGGTCTGCTTAGGAACATCCCCATTTTCAGCAATCAAGAATCATTATTTTGCAGTCTACCCAGTCATAGGAGGCAGTTTGATTTCCTCCTTGCTGGGAGTTTTCCCCCCGGTACAGAGGTCATTTGTCAGGGTGGGACTGCCTCTTCTCATACCCCCCACCTCCAGAAAAAATTGAAACCATGTGAATGGAGCAAATAATGGGGGGCTTTAAAGCCTTGCAAGTTCACCGATGCCCTTCCTCTATCCCGGGGGTACAAAATTACTTTTGACACACATGGCGGTGAAGTATGAGGAGAGGGATTTAGTGCAATGAGGGTGGTTAGCAAGCAGCTGTACTTTTTTACTTCAAGTCATCACTTAATATGTGAAAACTGTCCTGCTCCCTTTTGAGATCATAACAACAAAGAGCAGGACAACTACTTTGCGTGTCTCCTGACTTCAGAGAGCCCCCCAAAGCGACATTTAAAGGCCTTCTGTTGAGATGTGCCCCGTACAGTACCCTGTAAATTATTTGGATTTAGTGCACTTCGGGGTCACCCTGTAAATTAGCAAATTTTTCCGACATCCTGGCTTTTCAACCCCAAGTGTAAATATTGTTTCCTAATTGTAAGCAAGGTTTGTGCTCCACTACCTCCCTCTGCTTATTTTAACTTGTCAAACTTATGGCTTTGCTGCACTGACCCTCTTTTTTATCTTCCTCGCCCCCCTCCCCCTCACATTTCCCTTAAGGTGGATTGCCCCATCTTGTCAGGGAATCAGTGGAAACAGACTACATCAAAATGGGACATTCCACCAAACACAAGTAAGAGATTGTTTTAGGCTTTGAAGCAATATGTGGCAAATTGACTGTCTGGTCACAAATTAGTCAATTGGCTTGTGAGACACTAATATCTGGTAAGAGAAATGCTCCATTATGTAGCTAGAATTCAGAATACTGAAAGACAACACTGAATATCCAAAGAAATATTCAAAATAACTAATCAGTGCTCTGGACCTATAAAAGGCACAGAAGAAAGGCAAAAGCCTTTTCCAGGTAACTGGGTGGACATTCATAAAGCAAAACAGCATTAATCAAACCACACGGTGCATGCAAGCTGTAACCGAGGCAAGCTGTGAAATATTTGTTACTCATGAGCAACTGAAGTTGAGCTGTATAAGGTGAGAAAACAGAGCATTGCGGAGTGTGAGCGCACGGCTGCCTTTAGCTGAAATACACACACAGAGAATTGATGAAGAATCTTCTTTCTTCTATATCTTAAACCAGTTGAATATTTAGAAAGAGACACTAGCTAACAATGTGTCAGTGTGAATTTTCGTGTATTTCTGATAACCCAATTCAAGTTAAGAAACAGACTGTCTGTGAACATTACGAACAGAGCCAAATTAGTTTTGTTTTTGGATATTTGGACATTTCGGGGACTTTTGCCCCTAAAAAAAAAAGAGTTTTTATACCGTGCGTGAACTACATGAAGGTAAATTATTTTGTGGCTTAAGGCTACAGTGCAAACAGGTTTTCATCACTTTTTATGATTGAATCACCATCGGAAAGGGGTGTGTGTATTTCAGCGGCTTAAAGTCTCATACCATGCACCCCCACGGGCACGCTTGCAATAGGTAAACACACCATCACACACCCCAAGCAGGAGCCATGTGTTAGGGCATAAAAAGGGGACAGGAAGTGGCAGAGGCACAGCAGGCACACAGCACCCAATCAGTGGACCTGAGGGAAGACCGCAGGGTCGCAGAGCCACGGGCTGACTCTTGCTTATCAGGTGCAGCAGATTGAACCCGGACATGGCTGCTGTTGGGGGGGGAGAGAGAGAGAGAGAGAGAGAGAGAGAGAGAGAGAGAGAGAGAGAGAGAGAGAGAGAGAGAGAGAGAGAGAGAGGGGCGGCCTGGATGCTCGACCCGACCACTATAACAAACACCCCCGGGGAGGGGCAAGAATGATGTCTCAGGCTGAAAAGACAGGGGACAGGCAGAGAGAGAGAGACGATACACGTCAGGTTGGTGAGTATACAGCGTTTTAGACATCCCAAGGTAAATGAAAGGACTGGTCGTCACGGACTGCCCATGGGCTCCCCCCTTTTATAGGCTCCCCCCCTTTTATGCAGGCGGGAGAGTGATAAACAGACAGGACATGAGACAGTCAGACACCCTGGAAAGACAGAGCTTCCTGCACAATGCAGGTCAGTCGGTGGGCATCAAGGTTAAACATAAGGTTTAAGACAAATCACTATTTATCATGCGTGGTTGTCACAGAGCTATCTTGAAGAATCTGTACTGTTTTATCATACCATAAACCCCTACCATGAATATAATGATGACCACATTACTGAAACATCACATTATTAACGATATGTTAAAGATATTTAAGAGAAATAGCATGACCCCTCCCTCCCCTGGATCCCTTTGGTCCCATGTTAACCCCCTCCCTCCATCATTCACACAGGGCCGAAGTTTAATTTTTTTTCGTAGCAAGCCAGAGCCGAAGGGGGCTTTCAGTGGAGTAAGCTCTAAGCCCAGTTAGGGTGACTGTTAGCCAGACATGGATAGTTATTGATCGAGCGTGCACGCTGTATTCGTGATTCACAACAGGCACTTTTGACCTTCTCTGGAGTTAAATACCTTTTAATAAACAACGGACTAGAGAATGCGAGCCAGGCTTTGCCTCACAAACCACCTTTACCAACCACCCCACCCCACCCCATAGCAATGGCTGTAGCACAGACTGACTGTTATGACACAAACGCACAACCCTCTAAGCTGGGACACCTCGGTACAGAGGGGCCTCGCGGCTCTGTCTTCACCTTAATGCTAAAAATGAAACCAAATAGACATGGTGAAAGGATTTTGGGGAGAAAATTACTCAGTCCAACTAGACTGACGAGACATTGCTGAAGCCTGGTCAGTGTAAAAGTGCTTAACAGAAAGTCAGTGACTTAGGCCTGACAGAGAAGCGCAGCAGAGATTCAACAAATCATCTCTTCAACAAAAGATGGCATGAAATCTGTAGAGTGGTAGAACATGGACAGTTCTGCTTCTACTTCAAATGCGCCTCATTGCAGCGGTGGTTAGTTACTCTACCTATCAGCTGGGCACAGTGCGGGGCTGGGGTCATGCAAGAGCTCCTGCCCTGCCTGGAGGCCATGTGTAGGCCTGCGATGGCCGCGCGTCTGAGGAGAGCAGCCATGGAGTGCACACACACTTAACACACAGAGGAAGACCAAGCTAAAAAAGGGTGAGAGAGAGAAAGAGAGAGAGAGAGAGAGAGAGGGAGATAGAGAGAGAGAGATAAAGATGAGCAGAGTGGAACACAGGGGGAGTCTGTGAGACAAGAATAAGACACGTGTGTTTGTGTGTCATAAAGGTTAGGAGTTATTGCTGGTTGACTATGACATGGACATGGGCATGCATCATAAAAGGCTTTGTATGTGGAAAGAGGTCCCTCTAGTGGTGAGAAGTATTATGTGACTGCTGGAATAGAGAGAGTGGAAAAAGGAACAGAAAAAGGTTTTGAAAGAGTAGACGCAAAGACAAGTTCCTAATATGTACTAACTATATAAACCGAGAAACAGAAAGAGCAAGAGAGAAAGTAGGGAAAAAGGTGGGAAAAATGTTATTTTGTCAAGCAAATATAAATGAACACAACTGAACAATCAAGTATATCCACACCTAAAAATGTAGGCTACATGTTCACATAATAGAAAAACTACACAGATATTTGAGATTATTTTCATTCAGTTATTACTTGAACAACATTTTGCATTTGGAGCAAATTAACCGTTCTGTCAACTGTGCAATTTATCCATTTATTTGATGGAAAAATGCCTTGGGGCATGTTCATTCACAAGAAGGAATCCGTTTATAGAAAGCACTTCTCTAAAAGATCAAGCCTAGCTTATACTGCTGCCAAGGTTAGGCTTTTATTAATATCTGCTGCAAATGTGATAGAATCAATACAAGTTACAGGGTGTAATGCCACAAATCGAAAGTGTACTCTGACTCATAAAAGATAAGGGAAAGAACATCACTTGAATATTCCTACAAGTTCTTGTTAGGGATTGTGTATGTTTTTGTGATGCTATCCTTGTTTAACTAAATAAGCCTTTGTCCAGTAAAAATATTGAGGCCTCTGCTATCAGGCTACATCCAGTGATTTCAAGAAAGAAACATGGCTATGATAAACAGTTCAAGTACAATGCCTTATATAGCAATGTTTTCAAAATAATTGAGGTCCCTAGACTAATTATATTCTAATTAATGACACAACTAAAGACACTAACAAAAGACACAGTAGCAAAGAAAACACATGCTGTATTGCTCTAATGTTGACACAACATTCACCATTTAGTTTCCAGCTTCTTTGGAACAGTATGCTATCCATTAGCTTTAGCATGTCAAACAACATTTTTTTAAGTAGTTACAGGAATTACAGAATTAGAGCGGAGCATGTCCAGTGTTTGGTATAAAATTGTGTTATTACATGTGACAAACTAGAACAAAAGATGTTTATTGTTACAAAACTGGTAGGCAACTTTGCATGGAACTGCGCAACAGTTTTTGAGCCACATAGTGTACTGAGTATAACAGTTAAATAATCTTTTAAGAATACCCTGTCACCAGGGTCGTTACTCAAAAAAGTACTTGTTACTTAGTAAAGCATTACTTTGCTTATTTACTCCCTGTAGCCTACGTTACTCAGCAACATCGCCTGAGATGCATTGTCACGTAATTGCCAGTTTAATGTTAACCCTTACATATGCCCACATATTAGCATAACGTTAAATCCCAATATGAATATGGAGGACATACGCAAGAACTTTCTTTTATGCTCTTTAATAAAATAATAGCACAACGCCGATAAAAACCATCCCAAAGAGCACTTCACAGAAAAAAGTAACTACATAATTGTTTGATTAGTAACGTGATTATTAATTATAGATAAATGTAATGTAATTACTGTATTGCGTTACTTTGTAATGCGTTACCCCAACACTGCCTCTCACACACACATAACATATACAGTAGCGCGCCATACTGAAAATCAGCTGCTGTGTCGTCCCGAAATTGTTCCCTTAGCCTAAATTGTTCCTTGCCCAACAATTTAGCTACGTCGGCATGAGTATATTACTACTATGGCGTCAGTGTGGTATCTATTTGGTGCCTTTGTCACGATTTTATTTGTCTGAAAGTAATATGTTAGAGGTTCGGGGTAGTTCGCCTACGCGGATGACATTCAATAATAAACATTTTTCTCATAAAAGGTTCTGAACAAAGGTTCAGACACCGAATAGAACATTTGAGAGGAGGGGTGGCAATTTCGCCATTAGACGCTGCTTAGCTGGCACAGTATGCCCTCAATGTCGCTTGTTTAGTTTAGAAAACAAGTAGGCTACCTGCTATTCTTACACCCGTAAACCACAAGTTGTCAATTCTTGCTAATAAGCTAGATTGCATAATACATTCATGTCTTCATCAAAAACTAAATAGGCAATTTATTTTGTACTGTAAAGGGTTGACTGGATATACAATGTCCAGTGTCCGTGTCATTGGTGGAGGTCCCTTAACAACACGCAGAAAGCTCTGGAATTCCATTTGCAGTAGCCTAGTAGCCTACAAGTCCGTTCCTAAATAGCACCGTTGACATTAGCAACAATTAACCCACCTACTGCGACACACATGAGAAAAACACACCTGTGAGAACCAGGAGTTGTAAAGCAACGTAGACACCCAATCGTTGACAAGGCGGCCTGTCTGTCCCTCTCCGGTACATTTGCTCCCAACACAGAATCGAAACAGCGCAGCAACAGTGAGCCTGAGTGTTTACTGCTGATGCATGATGGGAGATTCCACCTCTACAGCGATCTCCAAATATGAGCAAGAACCGACTTGGATTACGCTGTTAAGGTTTGACATGCGTCTTGCCGAAATTTTACTCCCACATAAATTGTTTCCTTGTCTACAGTATCAGTACATATTAGGCACCAAGGTGCGACGTTACAATAATATAGCCTACTAATGCTATAATACTAGTACACTCATTCTGACGGGGTTGCAGTCAGTACTGTGTGCAAAGGAACAATTTTGGCACGACGCCTTGTCTAGCCCCACCAACGATTTTCAACAACTACAATCGCTATACATTTTTAGAGCAAATAAAGTCTGACATAATTATCTATAAGCAAACTGACGTAGCTGCAGGGAATTTAGCTTCCAAATTACTTAGAAAGACCTTCTTCAAAAAAACATGTAGTATGACATTTAATAGAAAAGCAAAAGCAATTAAAAACCCCTAATAAACCTTTAATTAGAGCCGTTTTTACAATACAAGTGACACATTTATATATATAAATTTAATTTGCAATGTAGTGTTTACAGAAAATAATTGGAATGCAGTTAGAAATCAAGCACCACCTTAAGAGAAGTAAAAAAAATTTTTTTTAAAACTGCAGGTGGGCCTTAAACAGGCAGGAGACATACAAAAATATAAAAATTACCAAGATGCACTCAAATACAGTAACAACACTGGCTTGATTCTTGATGTTCACTTTATTAATTATTGTACATATCCCAACAATCGTTTGAAGTGGATGTAAGGTCGCTTCTTGATGGTAGTAAAATCTTAAGACTAATAGAAACATGGAACACACCTAGCGACATTAAAAATCACTAAACACCCCCCGGCTTATAACATACAACCATTTGGTAGAGCTTCAAGACCAATGGCCAAAATGACTGGGGAAAACCCAATTTGAAGACACCTGGAAACATTTGTAACAAAACTACATCTGTGACAGGCCTTACTTGCCCTTTAAACGATTGCATCATTTTCAACACGAAATATTCGCCAATAATGCAGTGCCAGTCGTTTTAAAAAGTTAAGGCACAGTTAGGTTATCTCCTGCAAGACCTTTGCACCAGGTCCGACATTTTCCATGTGCATTTTTGTACAATTTTTCCACTGCAAATACTGACTCCCACTTGCACTGCATTTCCAAAAAAAGATAAAAATATCCGCGTCTGGCAACCTGTCGATCCTACACATTCTGTGAATACACTGGCCCTACCAAACACAAGAGGGAATAGAAAATAAGGGGGGGGGGGAGCACATTAGGTCTAGCTTTAAGAACATGTCTGTAAAACAGGTGCCAAAGCCAAGCCAAAGCCAGAATAGAATTAAAACACGTCAACAAATGGACAACTGCACTGAGAGGGACCACTGAACCAAATGGATGCTGGGAAATCCAACATAATATCAGGAAAAACATCATTTAGATTTTTTAGGTGCCCATCATTTCTATGTGCCTCCCGCAAATATATCTTAACATTGATGGAAGAACGAGGAAAATAGACAACAAAAGTAAGTAATAAAATAACATTGGAATACATTGGAATATTATCTGAAGTGAGCTTAAGGTGATAGTTAAAAAGGGGGGCAAGAAATGGCCATATATGGAATACACTGAAAAGCAAGCCAGTAATACTATGAATGAGTGAATGTCTGCATCGCTGCAGTTTTCTACGACCTCTACCACTGGTAAACATTTGCCTCTGGATACAGACAGTCAGTTCTGAGTATTGAGCAGCAAGAGAAATGAGAGCTTATGTTTTGCCTTTAACACAGATCATTCAAGAAAGCGACCACCACCGTTCACGTATTTACAGCGCCCAGTCAGACGGGTTGTGCATGCCTTTCTTGCTTGGAAAAGAAACAAGAAAAAAAACAAAAAACAAACAACCTACATAACAATTATATCACCTCAAGCATCATCAGGAAATTTTATGTAATAGTTCAAAGCTTAAATAGAGGCATACTCTCAATGGAACATGCAACATTTTCATGTATTCCCCAAGTTAACTCATGAAGGAATTGCTCTCTTAAAAAAAAAAAAAAAAAAAAAATATAACAGAAGGAAGGAGTCTTTCTTCAGAGCATATATTTTTTTCCCCAAATATGCTTAAGTTTGTTTCCTTGTTAAATCCATAGCATTTGTTGTACAAAGAGGAAAGTGTCCACTGCACTGTCAAAACTACCGACGTCAACCTTCCACGTGCAAAACTCCTTTCAGTCGACCGAAGCGCACGTTCTTCATAATGCGGCTTTCCAAAGAGAAAAAAACAAACACCCGAGGTCGGTAGAGGCACCAGCCAGTGCTCCCAGAAGCAAGGCAAGGTACATACAAAAAAAGCTCAGCCTTAGCTTCTCCCGCTTCGTTTGAAAGCTAGAAAGGTATGTATCATCCGGGGGAGTATTTTAGAGGGAAAGGGTTGGGCTGGGCAAAAGAAAATAAAAAAGACCTGTGGCGCGTTACTGGAAAGAGGCTGCTTGGTAAAAAGAATAGACTCATGGAGACTGTAGGTGGCTGACGTCCGGTCAGGGCCCTCTCTCAGGAGAAGCCCAGAGCGTTGGCAGAACTTGTGTGGTACTGCGAGTGCGACACGGTGTTCATGTGAGCGCTGGAGGGCTTCAGCGGGGTGTTGCAACCCTGGGCCTGAGGGAACCGCTGGTGGTAGCGGTCCAAGTGCAGGTACTTCACCGTCACAAGTTTACCTGCAGGTGGAGAGGGAGACCGTGAGAACGAGGGAGGGAGAGGGACTCTTGAGGTCTGCAACGCTGTCTGCTTCATGTATCGCAGTGCTACAACTGGTGTTGACGCCAGATAATATTAAATGTATCCATTTACCATCAAACCATGAGCCATGAAGCGCCTTAAAGGCTTTCCCTGAGTGCTCGGCAGAGAGGCACTTCACATAGACACAGCCCTGGAAGGAGAGAACCACTTTATTCTCAGGCCAATTCATTTTGATATCAATACCTCAAGCAAACAAAAAACCCCATCATGATTAAAGTGAGAGCTCTAAAACTATAGGGGACTTAGAAATGGTCTCAGAAGGAGACCAACCTCGCGGGAATTCTTGTCTACGGCGATGTGGACGATTCCGTCGTTGTCACTGCACTTCTCCAGGATGGCTTCATGAATCGCCAAGTGCCAGTTCTCCCCCACCTCCCTGCAAATGTGAGGGACGTGAGCAAGAGTCCGCGTGCACGCACATACACATACTGCATTCATCCTCCACAGCCTCCATGTTCGGTTTATGCATTTAAAGCTGCCTCACACCAGCGGCTGCTGGTGACTGCAGTCACTGTTCAAAACACAGATAAACTAGGTAATCTCTCTCCGACGAATGACTGTTTCACACACACAAAGACCTTCATTCAGCCATACCATACTGACAAGTACGCCTTTAAATGTTTGGGGAAAAAAACAAAATGAACTGACATGGAAAACAACAAACAAGCAAAAGGAAGAAGAGGAAATAACATAATAAAAAGACTTCTAATAATTGCTAACCCTATGCACAGATAACATTTAGCCTCGATTATATTAAATGGCAACTTTTCCATCGTACTGTATGCTTGTGAGAATCACTTTCAACTTCTTATATTTTGGTTACAGAAGGAAATCAACCTACTTTCTGAAACACAGAGAAAGCTACACGCTACCCATCTTGACATTGTCAAAAAGCCACAATAGGGTTTCCTCATCTACAAACCCCCTTCTGTCAGCCAGAAGATAGACAAAATCTGTGACAAAATCTTTCTTAAAATAGATGATAGACTAGATCAGTGCACTGTTATTTTGGGGGTCGGGGGGTGAAACGTTTGGGAACCCCTGGACTAGATGATAAGCTGCAGCAAGTATTCTACACGTTAGGAGTTGAAAGAAATAGTTATGCTGCAGAGAATAAAGCCACCTTTGGAGATCAGATGTGAAGTCAACTTACATGACTGGATCAAACATGTTTCTGATCTTCAGACATGGCGTTAGGCTGTTGGGAGGCGAGTTCCTTCTGTCAAGAGGGAAGGCTGAAAAAGACGACACAAAACCAGAATTAGAAACGTTCTAGCCAAAACAGATTGTGTGTTTATTAAGACAAGAACATCCACAGAGGGAGGACATTTTTAATTAAAAACTAGGGTTAGGTTAGGGTTACACTGAATAAATAAGCCTGCCGTTTAGCATTTCTCACTAGCTCAAAAACTCACAATTCGGAAAGTCGGAAAGTGTAAATTACCTTTTCCTTGCCAAACTTTGGAGGGTATTAGCGATATCTTGTCACAGCTGAGTGAAGGTTGGATCCACCGCCACACCAGGAAGTCGGCTCCGCCGATCCGCTGCGACTCTGTTCGGATCCTCGACTCGTTGGCCGAAAGGAAATTCACAGCCTTGTCCCAGACTTTCTTCATTTTCTTCCTGTAAACGTTGAGACAAAGACTCAATCTTCAAAGCCATTGGCTCTGTATGTTAATTTACCCAAATGTCAACAATAACTTTAATAATAATTACAACGTGATGCTACCGTACAGCTCACAACCCTTCAGATAACAAGCTGAGGTAGGGGCACCAACCTGTCCTGTGGCTGAACAAGGGAATCCCGTACGTGGGGGATGGGCAGATAGGGCTGCAGGTCCTTGTTCTCCTGGCACGCTTCGTTGTGACTCCTCAAAACATCTGAGGTACAGTACAGAATCCAGCCTGTTATTATTATTATTAGAATGAAGAGACTCAATCGGCCAATTCAATCCGTTTTACATTACATAACGCAGTGTTAACCAATTCTCTTAACACAAGTTAATACATCTTGAGAGAAGTATTCCAATCGGCAACGTTCAGCGTGTAATATTGTAAAAAAGAAAACAATAGGAGCGAAAGATTATCAAAGAGGATACGCACCAATGATCCTTTCCACCATGTCGTACATTTGTCGGCTCTCCTCCTCTTCTCTCCTCCAGCGATACTTCATGTAGTAAACCAGACCCAAGACAAACCCTACAACTGTGGAAAGAGAGAGAGAGAGAGAAAACGCAGGTTTTTAGACCTTTATTTCACTAGGGGTTAACAGTTAAAAACAAATTGTTATTTACAATGATGGCCTTGCAAGAGACAAAAGGCCTCTTGTGGGGGAGGGGACATAGTGCTCCTGAAGTTGGTATAGATTTGTAGACACACAGACTACTATATTGCACAGTAGATTAATGCCAGCTTTAGTGGTTGGATGAAGCCATTTCTGTAACCAATCATATACAACTAGACGCTGTTTCTGTTCGGCTAGTGAAATAAAAAAAATTTTTTAAGGAACGGAAGCGTGGATGAATTTTTCGACAGTCTAGCTTCCTGTCATGGACATTAGAAGCTCAACATCCATCTCGCAGAGGTTTTTTCGGGCTCGCACCTGCCGCTATTAACAGCACTCTGTTGATCACTGTGAAAAAGGCCCGTCGGAAGCGACAGACAAAGGACATTTTAGGATGGGTGGACTCCAGTAGAGAGATCTCCGACACGTCGGACGGAGGCTCCTCGTGGCTCGCTCCCGTCAGCCTGGAGCGACAAAAACACAAGATATCGCGGTCATGCTGGGCGAACCGACAGTTTTGACAGGTAGAATGCCGTCACCATTAGACATAAGTAACTAAGCGTACTTGATCCCGACGTCCTCTCCTGTCCGAATTATCCACTCGAGCGAGACAAGGATATAGTCACTGAAGTTCTGATTCTGGCCCTGAGGGAAATTAATAGAGAAATAGAAATTAAACAAAGAAAGTGTGGGGATACATATATTAAGTGCCTGTAAGTATTAAGACAGTATTAAGTGTGATGGCCCTGTACAAGCCCCCCCCCGAATTGGCCCTGTAACCTGGAAACCCAATACAAAGAAAATGCTGGTGGTGTTAATGCTGGTGTAAAGTGTTGGTACATTTTCACAGTTGCCATCTACCGCACCCCATGAGCCACACAGAAAATGCAAATTAAGAGGTGTGTGGAATACTGGATATATTGCACTTGAGCCATTTCCTGGTTCATTTGTTTGAGCTACTAGTTATCGTCTTTTAATGTTTGTTTGTAATCATGTTTCATTTTTCAGTTAGCAACTAGAAAGGGATTTAAGTTTTAAAATGTGCAATAGTAGTGAATGCAACAGCTTTGTTCTTCCATGACTTTTTATGTTCATTCATGTTGTGAACGGAGCAACAGGTTTTCTATTCATTTGGCAATCAGCTTCATTCTCTCATATTGGGGATGAATAATTGTGCGTGTGGATCTGTTGTCTTATTGAACTCTATACATTTAAATGCAGAACATTGTTGTCATAATAGGCATCATTCACCTAAAAGTTTAGAATATGACAATGGCACTGCACAACAGTATCAATACATTTACCTTTCTAGCTGGTTTGTTTAACCAGCAGAGGGTTAGTTAATAGTTTCCATACTAAATGTAGTACTACCATCTACAGCAGGCCCAAAACACTGGCCCGCAAATGATGGCCCAGAAACCTCAATCCCCAGTTCCAAGCTGTGCATGTGTAGTGTTACCTCACATTAAAAGAGAAAAAAAAACGGCAAGGTGTACGCACCTCTAAATAGTCAAAGGCCTCTTTCATTGTCAGAGTTCTGTTTGGATGATGCTCTGAATCACCACAGTCATGTTTGCCTGTGGGGAAACAACATACAACGTTGGACCTTACTCAATTTAACCTTACTTAAGATTGTATTGTGTCAAGATGGCTGAAGTTTGAAGACTGACCGGCAATATGGGCCAGGTGGTCATGAAGATTGAGCAAGAGCTTGAGAATGAGGTCTATTTCCGTCTTGTTCTAAAACAATGAAAGTTGTTGTTAGCACGGTCTGAAAAATGCTAAATGATTTGTTTTTTTGTGTCTCCAAATCTGCTATCAGGGAGGGTCAACCTGCTGCTAGTTTTGCAGTAGAAAAAGCTCAAGAGGGGTTATAGGAAAATATCTACTTACATAAGAACTGTCGAACTCACTGCCAAATGGGTGGACCTTAACTACAATTAAAAAAAAAAAGAAAACATTAAATCGAAACACAACACTAAGACCACTTTAAAACATAATGCAGATGAGAGCCATGGGCTAGGCTGCAGCACAAACAAAGCGTGTATTTAGAAAATCTAGGCCTTTGCCAGTAAAGAAAAACAGGGTCTTACACAATATGAGCAGGCCTGGGGAGACTAGGGGGGATAACTGTGGGGATGTGACTATAGTGCAGACTATATCCTAATACTTGAGTCACGGTCTTAACACTCCACTCCTGGACGGCAGCCAAGATTAGCAAGGCTGCGGTGACGACCATGTCCCAATCTTAGACACAATGTCTGCCGCGGAGGATGAGATGTATTTGGAGGCCTGCCACCGGGCCATTATGGTAGGAATTACAGTAGTAGACACAATAAACAGCAAGGAAATCGATTGGGAATTGAATTAAATTCACACAGTTGATGGGCATTTAGCCTATAAGAAACAATACTGCATTGTTGTGTAATATTGTGGTCTATTTATTTGGCATCGACTTTTAAATTTAGCTTCTTGTACTTTTGTTTCACTATTATTTAGTAATCTGTAACTTTATCATAGCAAGGAGGCAGGAATTTCTATTCCATCCAATCTACTGTAGAAACAATGATGTATGGGAATGCCAGCCTTCGAAACAAGTAGGTGGAGCAGTTAATAGTAGCAGGCCAGTAAAGTAAGCCTACTTGCACATAAATCCCACAGACTGCCAGGCAGACGGCTGGTCACTGTGTCCCCTGCTCGTGTCCCCAGAGCACCAGAAAATTAGGGCGGTTAAGCTCGTCTATGACCTAGATGTCTGCCATGTGCAGCCCAGACCATTTTTTTCCCCTGGGACATCTCAGCCCCCGTCGCTGACTATGCAAAACACATTACAGCACAGTATTCCTCTCTGAACATCATAGCACATCATATCTTTAAATTATATTTAAATCTATGATGTGCTAATCTATTAAAGAGTACTACAGGCGTGACTCTGGAAAGCAGCCAAAACGGTTCACCACAGATCTATGTCACCAAGGCAGAGTGCCTCGGTGTAAAAAGCACTTCACAACTGAGCTACCTAAGTGCCCAAGTAGACTACAGGTACTTGTTGACTTTAAAACAGTCATGTATAAGGGTTTGCCCCAGGGGCAGGACAAGTGGATGTTACCAGATGTGGTTGAGCTCAACTACAACTGTTGACAAACTTGTTAGGATTCGTTGAATATTCGCTTCAACATGTTAAATGAAAAGGTTTCCATCTGCAGGTAGACGTCTGCCTGGGTGATGTGTATACAAACAAAAATAGCTGGCTTCAACAACGCAAAATACGACAGACACAAAATCCTACACTTTATAAATGAGCGATAGATTTTTTGCACTTTTAAATACTTTACACTGTGTAGATGTAAGCATATAAGCTTACAACTTTTGGTGGTTATTTTACTTACTGACGGCATCAACCTCCGTGGCTCCAGAGCCCCTCATTCTCAAGTACATGAAGCCCAGCAGGAGGAAGAAGAGACAGGCGGCCGTCAGCAGAAACATGGACAGGTAGTGGGCGCTGAAACCGCCCGGGGTGGAGACCTCTTCTCTTTTAAACTGCTGGAGCAGGTCATCTTCTGGCACCGACAGCTTCTGCTTAAGCGTTTCCTGGCTGTGTGCATGGCTGTGGTGGTTGGAGTGGTTGATCCGGTAGTTCTGGGACAGCGCGCTGTAGTTCGAGAAGCGCGGTCTCAAACCAATGCTAAACCTGCCAGTGCTACTGCCGGCGGAGGCTCCTTCTTCGCCGTCGACGTGGTTTTTGTTGTAGCCAGAGGGGCTATTTCTGTTCCCCGTGTCCTCCGCTTGGTCCTCAGCGAGGGACACGTATATGGACCTCCTGGGGAAACTGCGACTCAGAAGGCCACCAGACATGAACGATTCACTCTGGCCTCTCGGTTTCTCGTCCACTTGCCCCCCGCGCCCCCGACATCCCACCATATCTATACCCCTAGCACTAGGCGTGTCATCTGTTAAGACTGTGCCTGCCGTCTTTGCCTGGCCGCTCTCTAACCCCCTTCTGTGGGAAGGTGACGCGACTTTCGGATGAATCCTTCTGGAGGCCAGGCGGCGCTGCCTGTCTAGAACAGCTTGGCCTTCACCCTCGTCCTCTTCGTCGGAGTCTGAATAATCCGCGGCTAGTTTGCTAGTATTGAGGTAGGACGTCCTGCTACCGTTCAGAGACCGAGAATTGTTCTCTTCTTCCCCCTCACAGTCGTCCTCGTCTCCCGGCTCATCGTAACCCCTCCCCCCCGCCTCCGTTGGCTGCGACAACTCGAGGCTCGGCTTTGCTCGGTCTACCCACCCAGCAGAACGGGGCCTTTTCTTACCGTCTAGTCCGAGGGAAGAATTGTTGCTGTTAACGTTACTCAACGCAATTCCTCCGAGACTCTTGCGAGAGGCGGCTGTTCCTGCAGGCCTAATCGGCGGTTGCGGTTTGTACCCGCCTCGGTCTCTCCCGTAGCTGTGGCCCGGGCCTACTCCTTTTGGTGGCGCTTCAACGTCGGATTCGTCGGAGCTAAAGCCCAGGACAATCCTCCCCGCTCCGCTGGAACGCTTCTCGTTCAGAGCCGGGCGGCCACCGGGGCTTCGGCCGGGGCTCAGGTGCGTGACGTCATTGCTAGGTGGTCTGGCTCCGGGTCCCGAAGCTCCCGCCGCCGTGCTGCTGCTGGTGCCGCCGCCACTACTGTTGTTGTTGATTGTGCCACTGTTGCGCGTCTTCCACGGCCTATAACCTCGCTGTTGTTGCTCTTCGCGCAGCTTCTTTAATTTCTTCAAATACACGGGGCGGGTATTTTCGGTAACCGGGCCCGGGGTGAATCCGAATCGCTTCAATTCAGAGAAAAGCTCCTCATCCGTTAACTGCGCGGTCGCCATTTTTTCTCAAAACTCACACAGAAAGCTGTGTGGCGGATGTGACGTTGGTCTGAAGTAGAAGCTGAGTCGCCTGCCTGGCGGCCAGGGCTGCGTTCAGAAACCAAGGATAGGAAGCGCAGTCACTAAATTCTACCTATAGGCATATACAATCAGAAATACACTGAATTAGTTGTTTTGGGGAAAGTTGCGTTAGATTCAGGGACTGGGCAAAACATTACGGTTTAGCCACAGATTTATTACACCATAAGATGGAACATAAATGTGCTACAGTGACAAAATTAATTTGGAAACAAAACATTGGGTGTATTTTAAAAACATTTTTTGGTTTGGTTTTGATATTTTATTATGCACCATGAACATCAAGAAGGTCTGTTTCTTTATTACAACAAATTCAGCCTCAATAAAGCCTTAAAAATATAAAACCTTTCATATTCTATATTATTATTTTTTCTCTTTACGAACATATGCCAATAACAACAAGAAACAATCCTTGTCTGTGTAAATGTACTTAACAATAAAGCTTATTTTGATTCTAATATGCGGGCGTTAATTCTAGCATAAAAATACTACATGCCTACTTTATGGCTTTTAAACCAATCAATTGTCTGTGGTTATTGTGATACCGATTACATTATTTAATTACTAAAAAAAGCAAAATCCTACAACTGTGTATCTTATTTTGGTTATAGTTTTAATTGTGATTTTGATTAGGTGTTTTCTCAAAGGGGAACTAGGCTATACTGTATCACATACACGTGACTAAATAGCGATCAGTTAACAGATACATTGACAGCGGACCACATTTGTCTCCCACACTCTCATACTGTACAACCCGACGTCCTGTGTCCTCTCCCCTTCTCTAGCCTTCATCCTGAAACGCAGCTGAGAAGATCGGCCCCCCTTTCTGTCAAAAACGTGTAATGCTATTTCACTTTGGCTAGTTTGTCTTCGGACTAATCTGCAATATTTGTAACATTTATAAGGCCCACTAAATGCACGTTTCATGTCACAGGGATGTTAACTTAATTTATAAAAATAAGGTAACATAAAAATGATGAAGGGGCTTTTTACATATATTCCAAATCGATATCGCTCTAATGTGATTCTGATCAGTTTTGTCAAACGTTGCCATCTTGTGGTGACATTCTTGCACTACACCCCCTAGTGTAGATAAAGTAGTCTGCGCCGCAGTCAGCCAGACATAAGGGGACGCAGCAGCGGCGCTTCATTCTATCAATTAAAAATAAATCGGAGAGCACACTGGACAGTTGGCTAAGAAACGAATGCACAAAGTGATACAAACTTAAGCAATACCCTTCTATGGCGCTCACGATGTTTACCGAGACATTCGCTTTTAGGTTTTCCCTCGAAACGTGTTTTCTCCTTCTTTTGGGGGGCTTGGTAACTAAAGCTGCACAAGACCAAGGAAGTTTTTACATGTGGATTGATGCCAACCAAGCAAGGATCCTAATTGGTAAGATGCACTTTACCTCACTTTCTATGGAATTGACTGCTTTTTGATGTTGTGACTCGACTCCATTTATATTTTATGGCAACTAAACATTAAATAGCAACTCTTCAGCACGTGCAAATCGTGACACGTTACATCGGTGTTTTTTTATTGACAGGGTTTGAGGAGGATATTTTGATCGTGTCAGAGGGTAAAATGGCTCCGTTTACCCACGACTTCCGAAAGGCTCAGCAGCGGATGCCTGCAATACCTGTCAATATCCATCATGTCAACTTCACCTGGCAGGCTACTGAACAGGTAGGACATCAGTGCTTCATCTAGACTGTAAAGATTAAATTGAGATTTTATATTTTGTGATGTCATCGCGTTAGCTCATAACAAATTAGTTAGCCTACACAGTTCCTTTAGAAAACAATTTTAATGAAGCCAGAACCATATATCTCGCCAAATAACAGTAGGCCTATTGCATATTTTCAGTTGCAACTTCTTCAAATTACCAAACACTATTCAACATATCTGCAATTCCACGCTTCGTATCGTGGACTGGCCCAGACCAGATCGAGTCAGGCTTTTTAGCGAGGAACTGTTTTGGAACCGAGTTGAACAGAGGAGGCCTCAGAGATGGAGGCCTACGTCTCCTTTTTAAATATTCTAATTTCCATCTCTTGCGGTATTTTACATCTTGGTGTCGTAGACCTGCCGCAGCGGATCAAAGCGGAAGGCTGCGGCTTGGCCTCCTCTGCAGGCATGTGCCAAACATCTGGCGCCCTGCAAAACACCGCCAGGGCCAGCGCTTTATTGGAGGGAGAAATTTCCAGTGAGATGGCTGTGCGCAGGACTTGTTTATAATATTCGACATGGGTAGACTATTAGAGATTTACAGGTTTACAACCAAACCACCTGCATAGGGCACTAGTCCTGTCTCACGGTTTCATTTACCAGCGAACATGTTTCCGGCTTTAAAATATGAAGACATTTATGTATTATAATAGGCCCACTATATTGATTTAAGAGATATACAGAAATAGCACATTAGCGTATTCCTAATCAAACATTTATTTACCAAAGAAAGAAATTGTAATGTCTTATGTTACTCATAGGATAAATGTTAAATTTGACATATGGATGGCTTGTATCTGTAGACTATATGTCCAATGAAAATGTCCTCTGGAAGTTCCTGCACTGAAATCTGCTTTGCACAATGTTACAATTCTTCTTCCTCTTTCTCACACAAAGAAATTGTGAACTGGCTTTTCTCCTTTGGAGAAAAAAAAAGGAAAAGGAAATGCTATTGACACTTTGTTTTTACACAGCTTGATGCCATACTTGCCAATGAGGTGGGTCTTTCTGAGTCTGAGGGGGGCCACACGTGAAACATTGTAAGCCAGTCAGATGTGTGTGACCTATCCTGTGATACATCATTGTTAGGCTTCATTCAGCAGAGCACACGTAGCCTAATATCTATATGTCAGAGGAAACCCAGTAGATTCTCGGTCCCTTCATGTGCGTAAGATCTAGTGCCGTTATGTGATTTAAAAAAATTATAATGTAATTTCTTTTGGGCAGGTTGTCATATAGTGTATACATGCATAATACCTGGGGCTGATTAGCACTGTGAAATCCCTTGGCGGAGAGAAACTACTCTCAGCAAAAGTCTCACCACTACTGTGCTTAAATGCGAATCTGACACACACGCCATTGAACGAAGCGCATACCTATACATACATGCACACGTTCAATGTCTTCCTCCATTCTGCTCTCTCTGGTCTATAAACCACGCACTAGCCCTTTAATACGATCTAAGTACCCACTGCAGAAGGCTCATCTGACCCCCCCTCCCCCCTTCACCATGTGCAACCTGTTTCCCATGAGCTCATCCCTGGTGGCTCCACGGCACATGACAGATGTAGGCGGCCTTATCAACTGGAACTTGCACGCGAGTTGCCTTCTCCCTTCTCGTTCCGTCTCCCATTGTGTTGAAGCTGGTCCATACACATGCGCGCGCGGACACACACACACACACACACACACTGAGATCATAATCCGCAAATGGCATGTCAAGTCAGCGAATGGGAGGGCGAAAGACAGAGGGAAAGAGGGAGAGAGAGAGCGAGAGAGGGCCCTTCTCTTTCCAGGGCTCTGTTACCCCCACACTTCAAAAGCAGCCGCCAAGGTTTAGGAACAAAGGCCCCGCAGCATAAAAGGCAGGCCGCGAGAGTTATCTGTGTTGGTTATATTACCATTCAGCTGCTGGATTAGCCCCCTTCTCCACGCAGCTTGTGTACCTTGCCCTTCATCAAATGCAGCGCTCTTTATACACTGGGAAATATTTTCGAAGGGAGGGAAATCACGGTGTGTCTCCCTATTTGCGCTTTCATCTCCTCTCGAGCAGTTTTTGTGTGTGTTTTGCCACGCTGACACAATCATCTGACAAGTGTGTAATTTTCAAAGGGAGAAGACGTTATTTAGGGCTAGGGGCCCCAGATTTCTTTTTTTTTAAGGGGTGGATACACTCACAAATAAGGGCCTGCGCACATGCACACACACACAACTGCACAGATGCACACTGAAATCCATTCACTGGAGCAGCATTGTTGCCTGTGATTGATTAACATGGACAAATTTACATCCCTACTGCCAGTGCTCTTGCGGTAAGGCCCCTAAATGAAAGCAAATCCCTTTGCCGAAGCATAGGGAAAATCAATAGGTTTATGTGGTCCTTTATAGATTAAAGGCTTTTGCCGCTTGTTTTGGGATACCACACTGTTTGGCCCAATGTTTGCAACTCCCCACCCCCCACCTCCCCCCCTGTTTGCTCCGGAGATGCTTCCCCCTTCAGAGGGACCCTTCAACGCCATCTTGCCCCGGCGTTTGGGAGTGAAGTGCCCCCGGCCTAGACCCCTCTTTCATCTCTCTGTTTGTCCTTTATCTGTGTTTGCAGGCGGAGTATTTCTATGAGTTCCAGACCCTGCGCTCCCTGGACAGAGACATCATGGACAACCCCACAGTCAACGTCCCTCTGCTGGGCACTGTGCCACACAAGCCATCAGGTGAGCAGTGAAAACGCTAACCTGCTCCTGTATTTCCTTTCCCTGGGCTCCCATTTAATTAGCTGCTTGACCCAGCTCCTTGTTCACATAAAGTCTTGTCGTTTCGGGTGGCCTTGGTTTTTTTTGTGTGCGCACCTTCTTGTGTGGTGTTGCCTTCAGTGTGAGCACTTAAATCCGTTTGGCTTTAGCGGTCGGTCGCCTGGCAATATTGCTTAAAAGTTGAGTTTTTTCTTCTTCATCTTCTAATCCCAGACCGACAAATCGCCTCTGGTCATCTTCCACAGCGCTTGCTTTTATTAAAAATCAATGGAGCCTGGCGATATCGCTTCCCCAGTGTGCCCATAAGTGCTGGCGTCAGAGTTTGTATTCGCCAAGAGCCTTTGTGTATGTGTATGGTTGATGCAAAATGTATTAAGACAGAAAAACGTGTAACACCGACTTCAACCACAAGGGCAATTACAAATCGAGGAATGTCACTTTAACTGATATTACATAGCATAGAATGTGATACAGAGGGGTCAATATGGGAGATATGAACAGAACCTTTGTGTATTTTATTTGAATAAATGAATATAATATAATTATAATCTTAAATAGCGCCTGCTACAGGACCTTATTGGTGTTGTATGGTGTGCTTGTGGCAGTGGTACAGGTGGGCTTCCCGTGTCTTGGAGACAAGGATGGCGTGGCAGCATTTGAAGTGACCATCCTGGTGATGGATGCGGGTGGGAATGTCGTCCTCAGAACGCCACACAACGCCATTTTCTTTAAGACCTGCCAGAGAGGTAAAAAAAACAACATTCTATTTAAAGGAGCACTTCTCGATTGCATTGTAGAGCCACAGCTGTGCACAAAATGAGGGAGGGCTAGGGAACATGTGAGCCTATGAGTAGATAGTAGAGGGGAGTGCCAGCCACTCTGCACTATCTGAGTTTACAACCAAAACATCAATGTTTTTGTAACACTGGTTTCAACCACAAGGATCCCAGACCCAAACAGAAGAGTGTACCTTTTAAATCTAAAATTGCCAGTCGCCAATTAACAAGTGCTTCAGCCTTTCTAGTCATTGTAAAGCCAACTCAGATTTCAAATGCTGAGCTGTTAAAACTGCTATTATCTAAGCTATTGTTCTGTGACTCACATATTGTAGCATGGTAGCTAGATGGAGCAGGATGCATGTCACCAATAGATCCTAGTAGGGTCGTACCCGGTCCACCTCACCAGTGGGAACTGTAATGGGATCTGACTGGGAGTGCGTATGAGTCTGGCCGTCCCGCTGGAATGTGTAAGTGGAAGCAGCCGTGCTAGCGACGGAGCTGGTGTGTGTGTTCTGGTGCATGAAGCAGACCTAATCTCCGCTGGGACCGAGGGCACTGGGGACTGCTTTGTGAGGCACAAGGCCATTGCTGGGTTGTGAAGTCATGTGAAATTTGTCAGCTGCGAATACAGGCCAACAGTCGAGGGCCGGATCCTCTGTTCTGTTAAGTCACACGACCACAGCTCCTCACAGACATGGATACTGCATTTGGACACACACACACACACGGAACCTGACAGGAGTGTATACGTATACATCCGAGATCTTCTGATCCCTCTAGCCTTCTGGCACTTTCAACACAGGAAATAAGCTGTCAGACACAGCATATCTCAGTGACAGCTGGCCGACACTGACCCTGGCACTGGCTGTAAGGCGGTGGTAAGTAGTCAAATTATACTAGCTAGCGGCAGAGGATATCAGTTGCAATGTAACAGACCCTACCCTAAAATTGACTACCGCTTGTTGAGTAGCCCCGTTTGAGTTATGAAATGGCATGACATTCCAACCAATAATAACATTTTCCCTCCCTCTTTTTCTCTCTCTCCTATCAAATAAAATCTGAAAGAGGCCAAATCTGGAGAGATTGGTTCATAAGTGCATTTTCGGTTGTTCGCCACCCCTTTTCCCAAAATAATCTGGTTGCAGAGATAGAGACACATTGAAGACAGAAATAAATGAGTTGCCTCCTATGATTTGTTCTGCCTTAATATCCCCCTTTTAATAGGAAACATATCAAATCACAAAAGCAAGATGCTTCCGTTTCATGTTAACATTAAGTATGTACATAATTACTCAGTTATTAACTGTTTATTTATCTGACATTTGCTATAGTTGCTAAACAGTTGCAGTATGTGTGATGTTTTCTATAGGCTCAGAGAACACCCATGTAAAGATATAGGATCATAAAAACTGGACTGAGGCATGTGTAAGACCAATATAAGCTTTTGGCAATAGCCACTGGACATGAGCATTTCATTTGGTAGATGCAGAGGAAATTGTCTAAGGAGAAAACAAATCTTCTGTGGTTTTCCCCTCTTTCTCATGTCAAGTGAACTATCATCCTGTTTGGACTGTAGAGCACGTGGGATTACATATTTGCCACTGTGCCTTAAAACAAAGAACAATGCTGCTTTCCTATTAGACGTTTTGTAAAGGCATTGCTTTGGACTCGTCTGAACACATTTGCGTTGGGGAGAGGACACAGGCCGTGGTTGGTGTCAAAATAAGCGGGAGAACGGGGGGCTAAACTTTCTCTCCTGTCTTTCTAGCTAAGTGTCCAGGCGGTTGTCGTAACGGTGGCTACTGCAATGAAAGACAGGTGTGCGAGTGTCAGGATGGTTTCTACGGACCGCACTGTGAAAAGGGTACCTCTACCACCATGTCACAACTTCTGATATTTATTATCCTTTAGCAGTTAATGGTCAATATTTGACATAAATAATGAATAATAAAAAGCTTCACCATATCTGCCTCGCATTCTAAAGACAGAGTAAAGTTGAATTTATTTCATTTCCCTGATCTTTCTTGTTCCCCCCCAGCCCTTTGCGCTCCACGGTGTTTGAATGGCGGTTTGTGCACGAGCCCAGGTGTTTGTATCTGCCCACCTGGTTACTATGGCGACAGCTGCGGAAGAGGTACGGTCTCAGCCCTCAGGAATTTAGGAAAACAGCCTGTTTTTAGGTCGATGTGTGCGCTCCTGTGTTTTCTGAATCCTTAGATCTTGGAACTTGCTCGAACTATACAGTATATGTACAACATAATCCATCAATTAAAATCAAAAATTTCCATCGGTTGTCAGTTTGAATATGGTTTATGTGTTATGGGTGTTCTTCTTGCAGCCAACTGCAGCGCAACCTGCCTAAACGGTGGTACGTGCTTCCATCCAGGGAAATGTATCTGTTCTCCGGGCTATGAGGGAACCCGCTGTGAGCTCAGTGAGTGTCCGTTTGTTTTTCAATCACATGTTTTCCTAAAAGGTCTCTTTGTCTCCTTGTGTTGTTTTACCCTTTAAATCTGCAATCGAGCCAGTATTATCAGTTGATATTGGCACATGACATATATATGGGTATCAGCGTATATTATGGCCAATATATTTATATAGATAATGGTTGATAAGCAGTATCATGCATCTTGCATTTAGAGAACAGGTGGTTCAGTTGGGGAAGGGCATCAAATGTTGTCCAGTTTAATCTGATTATTGGTGTAACAACTTCTCTTTGAGAAACATTTTTGACTACAAAAATCTATGCTTTTCATATAAACATAACAAAAATAATATTTAGATAGGTATAATTTTTTACTCCAAAATATCAACATTGTTATTGAACCCTAAAAATCCAGTATTGATAGTGCTCCAATCTGTTCCTCTTGGTATTTGTCATTTGTAATTAATCATAATTGGTATTGTCTTACTCTGTCTCTGACCTGTTTTCAAAAGTTTCCCTAGTGAAAATGTAAGCAGGGATCGAGGCAGGAGGGGAGACGCTTCTATCAATGTTATTTCTATTATTAGTCATCAATGGGGAAAACGGGGAGCTGAAAACTGCTTATCTGGCTGCCAATTAATATAGCTTTAAGTTGTTTACTCCTCTGGTTTGTCACTGAACTGTATCAATGACGTCACCTTCTCCAAGATCACAAATAAACCCTAAAATGTGTTGTGACACCCGTGGCAACAGGGCAGAGCCTTTAAACGGCAAACTAATGATGTTTACCTCAGAGGAAACGGCGAATGCCCAAGAGGAAACCGACTATCATAAGCCAACTCCAAAACATTATACACATGTTTCTCAGTTCCCCAATGTGGGAATATGCTTTACATTAATTATAGGGCCAGCTAGCTGTGTGGTTGTGACAATGCAGCCAACTGGTACGGCTTGTAACCTTGAGAATGTATCCTGATTGGTTCATTGTGTTCAGAAGCCTAAATATAACAATCTTGGTGGGCCATAATGTGCCGCAACCCAAAGAAACCATAAAGGAGGCCTTTCAGCTGTGATTCATCCTTAGTTCAAAGCCAGACACAATGCAACCTCCCACATCTGAGAATTGAATACACATATTATTTAAAAAAAAAATACTTTTCACAGTATCACATGTATCTCAAAAACAACTTTTGAACGTTAAACCATGTTTTAAGAACTTATCCCATTAGGCTATTGTTAAGTTCTAAGTGACTCAGAGAAAGGTGTTTTTAAAAAGTCATCTTATGAGACAGTTGCTTTTCTCTTTTTTTGATGGCTGGTCCCCTTTGTCTCTTACCACGGATATAAATTTCAATAATTCACCAGAGAAACTGTTGAAATTCAGTAGGTGTTGATCAAATAAGCAGGTGGAACAAAATCTCTTGAACCGCTCTGTTCGCGCCTGGGCTCCATTTTTTGAGAGGTGTTGAGTTTCCTTTTTACACGTCTGCTGTCATTCTGAGTCTTCCAGAAGCAGTCAAAGTCAGAAGGCCCCGGGGGACGGTGAGGTGGAATTACTAACTTGACACTGTGACCAAGGATGTGGATAGAGATGCTTTTCTGACATCTCATCACTTGGCTCCTGGCTGCGTTCAAAGTGTGGCATAATTCTAGAACAATCCCACCTGGCTGTGTGGCTGTGGAGTCTCCATCACTGTCTCCAGGCCTGTTAAACGTATTTTTCAGTTATAGCGGACATAAAAAGTCCTTAAAGGAACATGACACATGTACGGAAAGTCACATGAATCATAAAGGCTTTGGACCAGTTGTCCACCTGGTGAGCAGTGCAGTGTAAAGCAACAGAGAGTAAAGGTTTTATAGCATAGTAAATAAAAAAAAACGTGACATTTTGTGAATATTTGAAAGGAATCCTCCCCCTATTGAATGCGACCTTTACACTTCCAGGTAAATGTCGCCAGCCATGTAGAAATGGAGGGAAATGCATTGGGACCAACAAGTGTAAATGCAGCAAAGGATTTTATGGAGATCTGTGCTCTAAAGGTACGACGGTAGGCCTAGTATTGAATAGAAAGTGATTGGAAATTATTGGGAGTCCATAGTTCCTATTGCAACAATATTCAATATTATAAATTATGTATTAAGCAATTTACTAAGCTTGCTTAACTGTGTGTGTGTGTGTGTGTGTGTGTGTGTGTGTGTGTGTGGACAGCTGTCTGTGAACCCAGCTGTGGGTCACATGGAACCTGCGTGGAGCCCAATAAGTGCCAGTGCAAGGCTGGCTGGAATGGACGTCACTGCAGTAAGAGTGAGTGATAAACCTCAAGTGTCCACACAAAGCTCATCATCCTGCACAAACTCCTCCCATCCAGAAGTACTGTAGCTCTACCAAGCACTTACTGTAGCTCCAGCTAGCTAGTTCTAGCTAGTGTTTAAAAATTATAATTATTTTACTAGATAGTGTTCCACATAAAGTGCCAGACATTTGTAGCATTTCAATAAAGACATATAAACGTTATAGTTCAATACAATTGACCCATAATGTGGATTAAAACCAATATGTACTGCAGCTGTATGGATGGCTTTAGGGGCTGTTGACGTGTACCAGTGTTTTCTGAAGGTGTTTTTGTTTCAGTGACTCATCACCCACACAGTGAACTACAGTAGGCTATACAGTTTAAAAACCTATCTACAACCTGTAAGTTGCTAGGCACATATAATGCACAGTAACGTTACACCCCAACTCTTGGTTCCACCCCGGAGAGGCATGAATATAGGCACGCCTGTATAGGCAACACCCTGTCTGGTCTTCTCTCCTTCGAGTGCCTCTGTAGTTTTACAATGAAAACACTAGGCCCTATATTAAGGAACAACAAGCAGCAGAGAAGCAGGATTGAACAGTAATTTATTTATTGTTTGTTTGGCGTTTCGTTATTGAGTTATGAGAGAAATTCATTTGAACAGATGAACAAAAGTAGATGATTAGAAAGAAATTAGAAAGACATGAAACATACAAGAGTGAGAACCCCAATGATAAATCGATCTCTCCTACTGCAGAGGACATCACAATTTCGCAAGCTCCCTTCAGTTACAAATCGCATATTTTCTTTTGTTACAGTCTAATGCTAAGACTTAAAATTCCTCCCCTCCTTCTCATCGCACCCAGGGCACAGAGGGAGTGTCCCCAATGGCCAGCGACTGGCAGGTGTCAAATACAAGCCGCATGTGTTCTCTGCCAAGTCCACAAAGGAGGCCAAGGACGGCAGTCGGACGGCGGAGACCAACTACGTAGTTTGAGCGTCCTCGCTGCATACGATTCCTGGCCCGCGACGAACCGTCACTTCAGCAGTAGCCCACCATATGTAGGGTGGGGCGAATACCCACCAAAAACAGCTAATTACCTACCGGAACACCCACCAAAAACCCTTCCCCCATTGTTCAGGTTGCTGGGTCAGCTTCTGCTAAACCACACATCTCAGTACGGTACTCAACACAACACCCAACCAGCCCTTTCATCTCATTCCTTTAAAGGTAGACTCCTAGATTGTGTTATAGCGCCAGCAGAACCCCATAGTAACCCCACCCCTAGCTCAATGTTTATGTTTGTAGGGGGAGGGGAAGTGAGTGAGCCTGTGAACGCTGTCGGGGGAAGGGGTAGAGCTGAGTGCAAGCCACTGACTACTTATGTGCGGGAGGGGCATGAGTTTCAACTCAAAACAACATTTCTGTAACACTGGTTTTAACCACAAGGACATTTCTGGACACAAATCATGGAGTGTACCTTTTTTATATTCTGTTTTCTGTAATATTATTCTGTTTTCTGTTTTTTGGTTTGAGGTTTTAAGGGTGTCATCTTAAACCTGCTCCCCGCCTTCACCTCTACAAACCGGAGCCTAAATACCGGAGAGGGGTGACTCATGTCTGTGTGTTTTTGTTCCGTCGCGGACAATCTGGGAAGTGTGAATGGTGCCCTGGGCTTTCTTTACTTGAGATGTGGATATAAGGGTGAGTCAGGTGAATCAGAGGGTTATTATTTTCACTAAGATGAGCTCATCGTCCTACTGTCTTTACCACTAACTCATTCCTGCCAACATGAAAGGCATTTTGAGACTTATCGCCGTTAGTCATAGAGCACAGGTTTTTGTTTCTATATTAGAGATGAGTTTCAGGGCTGTGAGTTTGAGTAGTGAAAGCCAAAGAAGTCCAAATACCCATTTAGACAAACGTTTTAACAAATTGTTTCTTCTTAAGGTGTTGCAATGTAAAGAGCATTATGTTGGGGCAATGTGATTATGTTTTAACTACAATAGCATGCATACAATTAGTATATAATGAACATTTAATGTGTCTTAAAGGTTCCAACAAGCCAATTTATGGGGAATGTTTTACTTGGGATTGTTGCTGTCATGACTAAATCAATCCTGTGTATGATAAGGTAGCATTGGTTTGAGTAACACATATGAACCACTTGTCTTGTATTTATCTTAGTAGTTTTCAATAGCTAACATGATAAAGAATGAGCAGAATATATTTCTCAATATGTTATGTCATTTTGATGTTTTTGTAACAATTGCATCAACATGTTATATACTGGGAAGTAATCACACATTGATCTGTTTCCATTTATATGTATTAATGTATTTAAATATTGAAATAGATGACTGTAAATTATTTGTTTCAAGATTAATGGTCAATGTTAAGCAGGTAAACATTTGGTGAACTCAAAATAGTGAGACAAATCGTGATACTTTTTTTTGGTGCTAAAAACCTTTTTTTGCTTTGTGATTGAGGATTAGCATGTTTCACACCCCACATTGAACACATTTCATAAAGTCCTACTTAAACTAAATTCTCATTTTAAGAAATTCACTTTCTACTAATTTGTAGTAGCTAGCAGCTGCCCTGTGGAGGGGAAATAGATAAAACATCATATTAGTGTGTCTTTACTGTCTTGTCTACACTGTGTGTGTGTGTGTGTGTGTGTGTGTGTGTGTGTGTGTGTGTGTGTGTGTGTGTGTGTGTGTGTGTGTGT
>JAOEHI010010938.1:0-16645 GCA_025447815.1 Percopsis transmontana
TATCTCTGTATCTGTCTCTCTATTTCTGTCTCTCTCTCTAACTCTCTCTCTCTCTCTCTCTATATCTCTCTCTCTCTCTCTCTCTCTCTCTCTCTCTCTCTCTCTCTATATATATATATATATATATATAAAACTCAGAAAGGAGAGTGGGTGTAGTTTTAGAGCACTGACATCTAATTGACCCGTTACCTTTTTTCCACTTTTGCCTGCCCTCCTCTTCATAGCCTCATAGATCATTAACTGTATCGCTGGGTTAAGGACGAGGACCAGAGATGGCAGAGTGCCATTCCACAGAGTGCCCACCCCCTCATTAGCTATGATCTGGGAAAAGGCATCTAACAGGGGAAGTCCATTAGTACACAATAGTTAGACAATAAACAAACAAAATTAAATTAAAGTGTTTTATCTTTCACATAGGCACATACCAAATATCCCTTTGTAGTGAGTCTGTTGGAGGTCCTCATTTCTGAACTTTGCCCCCTGCAGCTTCAATCGAGTGTTGACCACCCACATGGGTGTGGTCAGAAGCACGTTCACCACCCCTAAATTAACACATTTCAACGCCTCAGTTCTAGGACTGGCAAACATTTGGTTTCAGGACTAATTCATTAAAAAGACCACTGCCACAACATGAATTGTTAGCTTTGATTGTGGTTACCTGAAATGACCCCCATGAGCAAGTCTTTGCCAGGCCTCGACCCACCCTTGCCAGAACCTGTCAGCTTCTTCAGTGTGTTAAAGGTGTAGAAGTAGACAAAGTTGGAGCAATAAAGGCTGGAGATGACTGGGAACCAACCTCTGTATAGAGACTGTCTGTGGCACAGGAGGAACAGTCATTGGAGTAGTTATTTCATAACAGTTCTCGCATCCCAATTTATAGAGATATACATGGACTGAAATAGTGGAATCAGAAGGATGATAAAGTAATGGATCACTTATACATTTTACTGCTTTAACCTACAACAGGGGTAAAGGCATGTAGGCCCTACTTGAGGACAAACTTCTGCACCCAGCAGGCAATGCTTTGGTAGGACACTACTTACAAGCCCTCTTCCTTTGCAATCTCAGCCAGGATGACTGGGGTGGATTTAGATTTCCGATTCTCATCCACTGAAAATAAAAAGCCATTTGAATGTCTCACAAACTTTCAAGTGACAGAACAGGTTAAACTGGGATAAGGAATATGTCCTACATACACACTGGTACATTCACAAGTACTGTACTGTATGTTATCAGAAGAGCTCTAACCTACCTTGCAGACGGATTCTAGCAGTGTCCAAAGGGAAGAAGACGGTCATTGCAGTCACGCTTCCCTAGGATTATTGCAATATGCTCTTGTTAATAAAACAAAACCAGCTCTCAGATAAGTTCACGGCAATACTAGTTTAGTTAACACGTACTGTATGTTAGCTATTACTTGTGTAGTACAAACACACAAAAAAACATTGTTTATGCATTTGCTTTGCTCACCATTGCACCTGCTACAGCATGCACAAGTGTCTCGTAAGACAGAAGGCTGACAGCCGACCCACTATTGGAAGACATCTCTGCTGCTTCTTAGCGACCAAAAAAGTCGATAACACCGGTTAGCAGAGTAGGTTACTCGATGGGGAAATTCTCACCACTTTCTCACTGGTTTGAGAATGGGATCAGTTCAACGTCCGTAGTTACAAACCCATGACGTTAATGCCATGAAATCTATGTTGATAGATAGATGTATAGTTCTAAGCAAATGAGCAGTGACGGTGCTAACTTGCTTCCTCAATCTTCTCCGTTTCCATTCATTCCTTTATCCAGTGTTGCCAACTCTCGCGAGACAAATAAGCAAAAACAAGCCCAAAACGAGCCCAATATTATAGTCTGTTACGGCCACAATGTAAACAGGCATAATAAATAAGTCTGCAATATATTAAAGTGAAACCACTCGGAATTTCAAAAGCAAAATCATTCATTTTACAACAAATCATCAAACGGCAACAAAGCTTATAAGAAGGGCAGGCTGGCACTATCATTCATCTCGGGAACACCTGCGAGCAGAATATGAGAAGAGAGATGGAAAATGACGGCAGCACTAACATTTAGTAAAACGTCTTAAAACAAATGTAATATTATAGCTTACTACTATTAGGACTGCTGCTGCTACTACTACTATAGGCTACTAGGCCTACTACTACTACTACTACTACTACTACTACTACTACTACTACTACTACTACTAATAATAATAATAATAATAATAATAATAATAACAAAACAAAACAAAAACGAATAATAATTAGTCAGAAATAGTTTAACGTAACTGGATATAAATCTGCTAGTCTATCCTAGTTTGTGTTTTAAGATTTTAGTTAAATTGCCACTTTTAACCCATTTGGTTTGGTTCCAGAACTCCCTTTATTTGACTGGTTTCTATCTATTGACTAGTGAAAACACAGAGGGAAGAAAGACTTTTGTTTTAACGAGAAGAACACGATAACCTGACACGTCCCTACTGATAAAAGTAGTATGCCTAGTGTTCTGGCCATGCCGTGTTAACGGGGCGTGAACTGGACTTTGATTGCTGCGCTGACGCCCAGCATTCGCGTTTCCACCGTTTCCACTCTCCAGTGTGGATCTAACGTTAGTTGGAGTAAAGAAAATGCTTTTTCTTGGTTGACTTTTGATTTTCTATACATTTTCATTTGTGTTTTTCGTCAAACTGGTGAATAACAACAGGGTGAAACATGTCTAGGTACCATAAAGCTGCGATTGATGGTTATTTAGACCTCCTGAAGGAGGCCACGAAAAAGGACCTGAATACTCCAGACGAGGATGGTATGACACCCACTATATTGGCTGCCTTCCACGGGCATGTAGATGCCCTTCAACTCATATGTAGCAGAGGGTAAGCTAAAACATCTTAAGCCTGTTTAATTCTACCAATGACGTTGAACCTCCTTTATTCTAAAATAATCAAACACAACAATCAGCACCATAAGGCAAGTAATATTCCAATATAGCCTACTTATTGTTGTCTCAAACGTTTATATTTGAAATGAGGTATATATACATTTTGAGACGGACACTTTTAATATTGTCCATTAAAAGTTAAAAGTAAAATACCAAGTGCGTCTTAATATTATTCTAAATATTAGCTGATTGGAACCTCAGACATTTTACAACTGGGTTTAAACATGCAGTCTAGCATAAAATAGATTTGTGACAAGACCTAAAAACGTGTTTCGACTGCACTCTCCCATGAACTGAACCAAATATGAACCAAAGCCAGCCATTATGTAAAACAAAAGAATCCTTCATCCATTCACCCACTACCCTCCTCCATCAAAGATGGGCTGACCTGCTGTGAACTAAAAATTTGCAGTAAACATTTTTTCACTTTATAAAGCGGTCTGAGAGATATCCCAAAGAACGCATTCTGCCAATCCACATATTACTTACATCTTCATCAACTCTCACGTGTCCCTTTTGCTCGTCAGCTTGGCCGAATATATTTTATGTTTTATGACAAGCTGTTGCTATGACACAGGTGGCTTTTATTGCTATTGGGACAGAGAAGGACTTTAACTCTTAATAACTTACCAATTAACGTCAGCTCTATTTTGAGGAGCTTTTATGATTATAATGGTCGATGTGTTGTCTACATTTGTTACAAATGTACATTATATCGCATTCAATTCAACATTACAAGCCAGTGCAGTCATTGTTTTATTGTTGTTTATTATCAAGAATAATTTTCTTTAAAGGTACATTCCTCAGTTGCATAATAGCACCCCCAGAACTCCAAGTTGCACTGTTGATGTTTCAAAGGAAACTGTCCACTGAAGTGCAGGTGGCTGTAGGGGGAGGAGTAGAGAACAGAGTGAGTCTACGATAGCTGTAAGAGGAATGCGAGCCACTCAGTACTCGTGGTTTCAAATCAAACAAACAAACCTTTTTAATGCTGATTCTACACAAATTCTACTTAACAATGTATTGTGTGTGTGTGTGTGTGTGTGTGTGTGTGTGTGTGTGTGTGTGTATGCACGTGTGCCATACAGAGGGGATCCCAACAGGAGTGATATCTGGGGAAACACACCTTTGCATCACGCGGCTGGAAATGGACACATGCATATCCTCAGCTTCCTTGTCAACTTCGGCGCCAACCTATTTGCCTTGGACAATGACTTCCACACAGCCATGGACGTCGCTGCTTCACGTGACCGCATGGACTGTGTACGCTTCCTGGATGCCGCTGCCTCACAGCAGACGAGCAAGAATGCCAAAGGGGTTGCACAGCTGAAGAAAGAGGCCAGTAAGAATGCAGAGAAACGCGTGAAACTCTGTGAGAAGGTCAAGAAGAGACACCAGAACAAGATGGATAAGATGTACCGTGAGACAGTCAGCAGCAGGCCTGTTGCTGAAGCTGGCCCTGCATCAGGTTTCTCAAACACCGACACTGTGAGCAGTGTGAATGAGCAGTTCTCCAGTCTGATCGCTGCTGACAAGACTGGATCGCTCACAGCCAGGGTTAAGGGAACCCTCCAGAAGAAGTTTGGCAGAACAGATAAGGGAACGATGCAGAGAGCAGGAGGGGATGGGAACGTCATCTTCCTTAGGCAGGAGAATGGAATGGCCAGTGCAAGTCCAGAGTTTGTGGATGTCTTCAATGAGCAGGACGAAAACGTGCTAGAGGAGGATGACATGGACAGCTTCAACGATGATAATGGTGATGATTCAAGCCAAACCACACAGTCTATTTTCAACAGGCCGGGGCTTGGGGGCTTGATGTTCATGAAAAACATGGGTCTGGAGTCAGAAGACATTATCAGCGGGGGCAATGAAAATCTTGGTTACCTCGTACAGAATGACATGCTTGAGATGGAGGGAGATGAGTTTGGTTTAGAAGATGGCGGTGCCGATCTGCCTTGGAATGAGGAGGAACTAGGGTTGGATGATGAAGACAATGAAGAGACCTCTCCGTTGGATACCTTCTTGTCTGTTATTTCCTTGCAAGAATTTGCCATGGCATTTAGACGAGAGCAACTGGACCTTGAAGCCCTAATGCTTTGCTCGGATGAAGACCTCAAAGGCATTCGAATTCAGCTGGGACCCAGAAAGAAGATTCTGGAAGCTGCTGCCCGGAGAAAATGTGCACTTGAGAATCCCTGTATAATAAAAGACAGCCACCTGTGATTGAAAATATAATTAGCTAAAGCTTAAGCTTTCCATTCAAAATAAAATCAAGATTTAGATTTTTTTATGAAGTTATACATGTGTAATGTCTCTTGAATCCAGATTGAAGATGAAACGCATGCAGTCGATAAAAGCAGCTTTATAGCTGCTGCAAATTATTAATTAATTAACCATTAACATATTGAAAATACATATTGTAAATTCATTTCTCTCAATTCTATAATAATAACTGCTACACTGCTACACATATCATGGTACAAAAGTGGTGTTTTATAGTTTGCTGCATCAAATATTACTATTTGAATTGCTCTGAATTAACACAATAAATATAGCACATTAAACAACTTGATTTAGCATAGTACTGTCACTTCAATTGTATTCTACTCTTTATCTGTGTACATGTGAATGGTAATACTTGTGTTGATTGTGTGCATGTCTTGAAACCCATTTTGACAGTAAAGGGGGATCCACCCAAACGATTATTGATGTGAAAAGCATTTTTATTTACACAGTGAAGACCGATAGGCAATATTCGTAATTTATTTATTTCACTAGAAAATGTTTGTTTTAGATCCTTTCCCAATTGAAAATGGGAAATCTCCCTGCTATGGTAGCCTATATTGGCAGGGTTCTGAGGAAGCGAGTGGACTTTTACTTTGAAAAACAAAATCAGAATAGAAAGGATAATTTTCAACAGTCACAGGATGTAACGTTAACTGTGCTCGATATTGACAAGGCTACAGTTTGGTATTGATGTCCAACGATATAATCCAGTTAACAAATTATGTGTTGCTGGAAAAAGGTAGAACATTTCAAAGTCAAAATTATGGCTAATGCCATATACCAATCATGTGCGGAGGGAGGAGTTATAGGAGGCGTCTGCAAACCGAGACTTTTGAGGGAGGTGTATGGACGTTGCTATAAATACAATTATGTATACCAGCACTACCAGGTAATTGTCTTCGGTTTTTTGAAATCACAGTCTAGCTTCATCATGATTCGTCATTGCGTTAACTGTATTTTTGTTAGAAGGCGTAATTGTACGATTATGTGGCCGTAAGAAAGAAGCTACAGTGCAATACACGACCTGGCTCGGGGGAAATATTTGGAGCCAAATCACATTTTTGATGTAAATATTAGTTTTAAATGAACGTATGCATGCTAAGGCAAACCTTGTTAAAGTTATACTGTTCTGTATAGCTTCTCAAATTCTTAAGAAACCCAAGCAAGCGCCTACGGTATGCATTTTGCTTAGTTTGCTAAAGCCATGGCTGATTATTAGCATAAATCACTTTTGCTGACTGGTTTAAATATTAAATTGTTAAATGTAGCTTGATGGCAAACTGTTCGTAATGCATCGATTGCAATATTTAAGAGGATAACTTTTGACAAGCAGTTTCCATAATGATCGGCTCATACTTTCCTGACCAATAGCTTTCCTTCCAGGCTTGTGTAGAAAAAAGGAGATATGGCGGAAATTAATCGAGTCACAAATGTGTCCCAGACCATAATCGCACCAGACGCTACATTTATATTCCCGGATGAAGGCACTCAAGACTATGTGTTTGTGGAAGCAAGTCACCCTACGACGGTGTTACAGGGCCTGAATAGCCTTCGACTGAACAACGCCTTCTGTGATGTGACACTTTGCTGCGGGGGACAGGACTTCCCCTGCCATCGCATTGTCTTGGCATCTTTTAGCTCCTACTTTCAGGTAAACGCCACAGTCTCAACTTTACACACTAATCTTTATTTATCTGTTGTGCAAGTAGGATTCAACTCTTCAAAAAGGAGCAGGTAGTGTTTATTAACCTTACCCTCGATTATCCCCAAAAAGAGAACATTTAATAACTACAAAGCATTCCCTCTTTCAATCCCTTTAGGCAATGTTCTCCACTGATTTAATAGAGTCCAAACAGGAGCGAGTGGCCATCAATGGGGTGGAACCACAGATGATTGGTATGCTGGTGAACTTTGCGTACACATCAGCGGTCTTTATCTCCAAATCAAATGTGCAGGTGAGAGATTTTGGCTGTTGGTTGTTGACTTTCTTCATTGCTTATCATACTACCTAAAACCTTCTATAATGTGGTCTAGGCCTTACTAGCAGCTGCTAACCTGCTGGACATTATGCCTGTGCGAGAGGCTTGTTGTCATTTCATGGAGCGGCAGATGGATGAAACAAACTGCGTGGGGATACACTGCTTCGCGGAAGCCCACTCTTGTAAAGTGTTGGAAAAGCGCAGTATGGACTACATTCTTGAGCACTTCAGCACTGTCTGTCAGCAGGTAAAATACCTGAATCAGAATTTCAAAGGTTCACGTCCAGTACTTGGAAGTGACTTCCATTCAGTGCATACACTTATTTGTTTAGGCTCGTCACAATATAAGACAGTTTCACCAAGAAATGAAGTCACGAAATGGAAATATTACAGATGGTTATTAGGTTGAATGTGCACACACTTTACGAGCTCTCGCATTCTGTGCTGACCTCAGCTGGGACCTTCAGAGGTCACTGAGGAAAAAGACAAAATCACAAACATGTGAACAAAAACAATGGCCAGTCTTGTCCAAGGCACATTGCTTGATTGTGTTATAGCGCCCCCAGGAGCCGTATTTTCTCTTCTCTCTCCAGCGCAGAGAATGGTGTGAGCCTATGAGCCCTGTAAGGGCAGGGGTAGAGAGGATCGCCAGCCACTCTGCACTCTGATGTGGGAGGGGCATGCACGTTTGGAGTTTGTAACACTGCTTTCAACCATAATGGCGGAAAACAAGGAGTGCACCGTTCAAACCCACCAGCAATCATTACACTACCATTATTATGAAAGGTTTATAAAGCATGAAATCAGTCATACATTTACCTCCAGTCTATTTATCGTGGCTTTTTCATTTTTCCTCCAGGAGGAGTTCCTCTCCCTGTGCTTAGACAAACTGTCTGAGATCATTGCCAGTGACCATCTCGATGTGCCCAAAGAGGAGATGGTGTTTGAGGCCGCCATGCTATGGCTGAACAAATGCTCTACTCGTAAACAAAGCTTTCATAAGGTCAGTTATTTTGTGATCCACGGTTGTGGTAGCCTTTCATCCTGATTTTCCACCCCAACTGTTGTGGGGAAAAATACCACAGAACACTGGTTGACCTAAGATCAAGCTAATGCACATTATGTGCTCTATATCTGACTGCATTTGGAACAAATGTGATAATAAAAAAACTGACCAAGGCCAATTGTTTAAAAGGTTTCTCTTGAGAGCGAGACTGTTCTGAGCAAGACATGTAGCCAGTCTGTACAAATGTTTCAGGATAAAGCCTGCCTGTGTGGTTTTGAAAGTTGTGAATTTTATTTCATTGACCAAGCAGTCTCTGACGTATTGTACCCGTTTGCCAACATAATTAAAACCTAGGAAAGACAATTGTTTATTTCATTACTGTCCATTTATAAGATTTTATGAATTGGGAGAAGGCTGTATAATTTATATTACTTCAAAATTGTAGCTTTAATGTTGGTTCGACTACTGTCTTTTAATAGTCAAGCAGTCTCTACATCCTAAATGCCCATTTGGGTTCCTCCAACTGTTTCTCTTTAGCATGTAGACCTGGTTTCCTTTTGTAGTCTAATCATGCATGGCCTTGCCTATCTGACCATGTTTGGGGAGCCTATACTAATACAGCCAAATGCCTCAGGTGTATGAAATGGGCATTAGTGGTGTAGCACAAACTATCCCCTCAGCAGCTGTCGCTCAATAAAAGCTCCATAAATCCACAGGCTTGCACACCACCATTGCCAAACACTACAGTCACTAGCTTGGCTCGCAGCCTAATCAGACCTATAAAGTAATTGTAAAACGCCCTCCATCACAATGTGTGTATAATATAGTGTAATTAGGATTTTAGTGCAAGTATAACGGATTGTTTTCCTTCTACGTCTTTATATTAAGGTTCTAGAACATATCCGTCTGCCGCTCATCAGCCCCTACTACCTCCACGATGTGATTGAGTCTCTGGATGTGGTCAAGGAGCACCAGGGCTGCCAGAGGCTCATCTCCGAAGCGAAAGACTACCTGCTGCTCAAGGACAGACGTGGAGAGCTGTACTGTCCCAGGGCACGGCCGCGCAGGTCCACAGGTGAACTCATTTATGTGGATATTACCAGAAAGCGCAGCTTTACTTCTCTTAGAATAGCATTTTTACTAAAATAGTAAATATTATCTATCTATATTTCTATAGATAGATCTATCTCTCTTATCTCTATATAAAATGTAATCTTTTGTCCAGTAATGAATGCCGTAAAAACTTGAATACTCGTATAGTAGGTCTTTTAAACTCTCAGACAGCTGCAGGAGTGCCAGGGGCTTGTCCTTTATTAAATAACGTTCAGATCCCTTTTAACTGCAAAGTCCCATTTGCTTTTTCTCTGCCCTCCCGTGCCCCGTTGCCACGGCAACAGGGACCGCTGAAGTGATTGTGAGTGTCGGGGGAGAGGATGACAAGGTGGTGCTGCGCAGCGTTGAGAGTTTTGATCCTGTCACTAATGAGTGGAAGAATCTGGCCTGCCTGCCGTTCGCTATAAGCAAGCATGGGCTGGTGGTGTCAGGTGAGGGAGGGCTTCAGGGCCTACGGTGTCATCGGTTCCCACTTTGCCACCACAGCCCCTCTGAATTCATGCTTATTGCTGTAGCAGTTGTAGAGACCATAAGATGTGAATGATGTTGTAGGCTCTCATTGTGAGGTCTTGTCCCCTCCTCTAGGTTCTACTCTGTACTTGGCAGGAGGGGAATTTCCCGACGGTTCGGCCAGTAGGGAAATGTGGCGATATGACCCTTGCTTTGACTCGTGGGTGGAGATGGCTCCTATGAATGTAGCTCGCTCCGAACTGGGTAATTTTTTGTATACTCGTACTTCCTACAGTACAGGCCACCGAACGGGGTGGGACACAGCCACCGAGGCCTGTTATGATCCAGTTTTCTCATGTCCCCGTCTGCTTTTAGGCTTGGTGATGCTGGATGGCTTTGTGTTTGCCGTGGCTGGATGGGAAGGCGGTGCTCGCCTGGACTCGGTAGAGTGCTACAACCCCCACACCAACACCTGGGAGTTCATGGACTCAGTCAAGATGGCTGTCACCAGCCCTGCTGTGGTGGCCCTATATGGACTGCTCTACGTTACCGGTATGGAATATACATATTTTCTTCCTTTTGTTTAACTGTTACGGTCTGTGTAATCACTTAATTTAGCCTATTGGTGTTTCTGCATTTCTGTTTTCATTTGTGTCCTTCTTTGTGCTAGGTGGCGCTGTACTAGATGATGGCGATGGCACAGATCTGGCCCAGGTGTACAACCCCAAAACCTCTGTATGGGCAGAGGTGGCTCCTATGCAGATAGCTCGCTCTGGTTCAGCTGCATGCACTCTAAAAGGAAAGATCTACGTTATAGGTAATGCACCTTGTAGTGCTCTGTAATGTAACCACGTCAGTTTAAATGCAATGCATCAGCACATTGTCAATTGTAAGTAATGCAGTTAAAATAACAAATGTAATATGAAAAAACTAGAAATTTCGGAATCGGGACTAAATCGGGAACATGTCATTTGTGATTAAAGAACTACAATTAGACGGGGGTCTGGCACATGCAGGTGGCTTCACATTCTCAAATTCTTACAAGACATTGGTGAAAAATGATGTCAATTTTAGCAGATGGGGTAAGTCCTCTTTCTGAAAATAAAATGTTATGAAATGCTGTGGGGTGTTTGCTCCAGGTGGCTGGCATGCGTCAACAGAGAACACAGACAAGGTGGAGTGTTACAACCCCAAGACCAACCAGTGGACCATGTGTGCCCCCATGAAGGAACGACGGTACCGGCCTGGCGTGGCTGTGGTGGATGGAAAGATCTATGTTCTAGGAGGAGAGGAGGGCTGGGATAGGTGAGACGCTGAAAACGTGTTGATGGCACCTTCAAAATGGCATTTAGCTTCTTTCTTTTTTTTGAGTGATTTTGTTCCATAAACCTCCATTGTGGGCACGTATATACAGTTTATATCCAAACTCTCAGCTCCTATTTGTGCGAATAGAGAATTATAAAACAAACTCACAGGGGGAAGAAAATGTGTTGCCCCATTGTACTTGTGCATTCTATCGTGAATGTTGCTGTCCTCAGGTATCATGACACCATTGAGAGGTACTGTGACGAGACGGACACTTGGGAGATTGTGGGGGAGATGCCCACCAGTCGCAGCTGGCTCAGCTGTGTCTCCCTCCAGCTGGGAAAAGACATGGGCAGCAGCGCTGATCCAGCCACTGACTGAGGGAGAGGATAGACTCCAGTGTGCCAATATTTGCTTCCTCTGGAACAGCTAGTCTAAAGCTCCTGTGGACAAGGATCCGAGCAGGTACCTGACACTAGGGGTGCCACCTTGTGTCTGGGTTTGGGACTTCCCACTTTTGGTAGGGTTCAATCTCGCTGCACTATGACAGTGGTATTAATGGTTTAATCTGATGGTTATGTCTCTTCTTACTGCTGTGGACAGTTGGAATATCCACAGCAGTGGATTCTGGACTGTACATAGTAACTGTGAATACTGATGCCACTTGCAGAATCCATGCAACTATTTGTATACACTCAACATGGTCAAGGTCTTGTGTCACTGTATGGATGTCAGTGCACTGCCAGATCCGATTCAAAACTTCTACAGCCAACTGTTTAATTAGTGTATGTTTTGTTTGGGGATTACCTTTTGCTGTTAAGATGAACCTTTTCTATGTTCAAAAGATGCTCTGAGCCAAATAATCGAACAGTCCTTCAATATTTTAGAAGTTATTGGTAAAAATGCTGAGTATTTGTAATTAAAATCTTTATGGAAACAGTTTCAACTGTCATGTCAAGTATATTTTTGTAATGTAGTGTGATCTATGTAAATATAGCACTCTTGTCCGTGTTCAAATAAAGGTGTATTCGTATTTATTTTACATTTTTTTTTTTTCATGGCTGCTCTACAGTATTGTAGAGCAGCATTATCACTGTCATATTCTCACCTAATCAGGTTGTGCTAAACAAATAACATGCCTTTTAAAACACTTGCTGCAAAAATGAATTAGACTTTAGACCCTATAACTTATTTTGCAGACTACAAATTTTAAATGCCTCCGTAATCTAAATTGCCATTTGTCATACTACCTTTTTAAAAGGAAAAGCTATACGGTGTACATTTTATTACAATCCCCAAATTGTTATTTTAATGCAGAATATAGCTAATTAGATCTTAAAACTCCTAGCCATCCTATGTTAAAACTAAGTCTGATTAGAAATACTGCAGTTACCAAAGCATTATAGTTGGTCAATTAAAGCAAATGTGTAGGTTATGGTTTAGTTACACTAATTGCCAAAAGCGTCAATTTGACAATCTCAGCATAGTGCAACAACCTGGTGTAATACATTTAAAAACCAAGACAATTTTGTATTCAGTATATTCTTGACAAACCATGTGTTGACCAAAAAAATATTTATTCATAGACAGTTATGTTAACAAGACCATCTGAAAAACTAAAATGTCAGTTTGTAAAACTATCAAGACTAAAATACTGCAGACAGTGGAATAAGAAGAATCCTCCTTACAGCAAACTCTGCATTTCGACTTATTTTTGCCATACTGACCAATTAATTAAATCTGAGCTCTTGATCAAAGTATTAACTTTCTATTAAGTTATACCCTCCAAAACAGACGTTTCAGTATAATGTGACACTGGAGCCATACAGGGTTACATTACGAAAAAAATAAAAATGTTCTTTGAGCCATGTAGAAAAATATCAATCGCGACACCCTTATTGCTTACACAAGCAGTCTCTCAATAGACATCTGTACAGACTGAATTTGAGGCTTGAGCTGCGAGCCCTCCTTTATGGTGACCGAGGTGGCTATAACAGGTCGGGACACCCCACAGGCACGTCCAAGAGCCTGCTTGGAACGCACAAACACGTACGGGACATTCTTGTCTTCACAGAGCAGAGGTAGATGGAGGATGATCTCGAGTGGCTCGGCATCAGCAGCCATCACGATGAACTCGGCAATACCACGGTTCAAAGTTTTAGTGGCTGTAGAAGAGAGGGGAAAGCGTCTGTGACCGTGTGTCCACTACAGCACAATGCTGGTACCCACTGCCATAATGAGAACCAAGAGTACAATCCAAACAAAAAGGAGAAACAGCAAATTATACAGGAAGGTGATTCAGTTGCACATTATGTGTGTAACTTGAAAAACCCATTATTTGTATTTACTACTCGTTGAACTCAGAGCCGATACGTTTGATTCAGCATACCTATACAGAACAGTCCACCAAAAAAAAGGAACTGTAGGAGAGTGTATACCCAACACCCAATCTCTTTGGATGTTGTGTATGCACTAAGGTGCTCAAAGTGTTTGCTTTTTGGACCACTGATGTATACTGTGACCTTAACAACACTTCCATGGCCATGATTGGAAAAGTCAAGCATGGGTAATGTAAAACCTGGGTTCAGAGTAGTGTGGTATCCTCGGTGTGAATACCATCATTTACCTTCATTAGCACCCTTCCTGAGCTGCTTATAATTGGCAGCTTGCTGGACAAGGTCCAAGATGGTTTTGGTCAAAGTCGCATCGGCCAATGGATAGGCCTTGGGGTTCACATCACCATCTGCCTGACAGGGGAAAACAAGCAATTAAATGTTAAGTACAGCATTTGTAAATATTCGCATCACTGACAAGAATATTAATTCATTCAAGAAATTAAATCACGGTTTCCGATAGAAACGCAAAATCATTCATATTTCAGAATATAAATATAATAAAGATGGATGCTTTCCCTAGCTCAACGTAATGTTCTCGTTTTCATAGTTGTGTAATTGTTAACGTCTTTTCAAAATTTTCTGACTTGAGTGCAGTAAACAATCCACCACGACTCCCACAACACGTGGTTAATGCTACTGTATCCTAAAATGCTGCTAGCCTAGAACGCACTTCAGCTGCACAAATTTGCCGTTAATAACGCATCCAAATGATCAACATATTTGGAATATTTGCAGTTTAACTTAACATTGTTTCACTTCAAAAACATGAAACATTCATACACGTTGAGCTAACATGGCGCAGCTAACGTTAGCACTGCTGCATGAAGCTGAGGATCTTCCGATCATTACAGCATGCGATTTATCATGTTTACTTACCATATTTTTTTCAGGTTTTATATAAGTTCGTTTTAAATTGAATTTGCGTCCTGTGCTGTGTCCTCTCGGCGATTGCTTCACGGAGGACAGAAATCTACAATTTTAATGCAAACTCTGGATTAATGAATGCGCGACACACGTTGGGCGAAAATGGGGAACGATAACCGGAAACAACGTCAACGGAAGCTGCAAAGCGTTTTTTAAAATTGCGATCAAAATTAGTACAGACAAACGTTTCTCTACTATGCCACCTAAAATAAATATATTTTACTAACTAAACAATATTTCACACGGGAAGTAAAACCAAGTTAACTTCAAGTTAACTTGCAGATCTATGAGTAGTAATCTATATCTGAATTGCTGCAGCGAGCAGTGGTTTATGGGTAAACGTCAGATTCAGCCATATCTGTCTTTTAGCACCGGCTGAAGGAGAGCTTCGGGAGCCATGAAAGGAATCCGAACACTTAATCATATCTCCGTGAGTTTTAATTTATTTTATTTGTCAAGCTTTATACCTAGGTGGATTTAAAGTTCGCATGTTCTAATATGTATTTTATTTGAGGGTGAAGCCACATTGTACTATAACATTTCTAGCTGCTAGCTAGCCTAAATGCAGTGCGTCTAGTTATCCTGCTATTGGGGCGAGTTGAATAGATTTAGCATAGTTTACTCCTAATAGCCAATTGTCCTGCTTTGTCATCTGTTGACTGGCTTTTCAACTAGTTACGAATGTCGTGTTACACGACTTGACGTATTGCTTGACGTTGACACTCTTAGCCAGTTCATTCTTCACAACCTGAAGGTCATCTAGAAATGTATGTATTTACAATTCGATTTTTATTATCACTGTTTACAAACTGGTTTAGTTATTATACTACTGATTATCTTTGCGTTTATTGTCATTTTTGTGGGCTATTTCATCTTACAGGTTGTGTTCTGTTTTGCAAATATAAACGTTCTGATGGATGGATGGATGGATGGATGGATGGATGAATAGATGGATAGAAAGTTGACTTTATTAATTCCCGGAGGGAAATTGAGACGTCATAGCAGCCAGATACATAAAATAACAAATTAAATATAGGCTATATTATTATTATTATTATTATTATTAATTATTATTATACAATTATTAAAGTGTAGTGTAATATTAAAGGTACAAGTGGTTATATCTGCTTTACAAGCAGCAATAAATATGATTGTTTTGGTGAGAGATCCTTGGGTAAATAATATACTGCATTTGTTGTGCACTTATTGTGAAATTCCCATTTTCTCATGACTTATAACCTGTAACATTTCATGAGGTCACTTGAGGTCAACCTACTAATATAGCTGACCATTTAAAAAAAAAAAAACATAACATCCTATACAAGCTATGTTTTCTAATCAATTGAAACTTTTGCATTTGACTTCTGGATTATGGATGTAGTTTGCTGCTTGAATTATTTTAAATTTTTTTTCCCTTAGCTGGAAAACAATAATTAGTATTTCATTTGGTGTTGTCGTTTTTCCACAGAAACGATGCTATGCTGTTCCCAGGAGGAGTCCCGCTCTAACTGAGTCATATGCAGGCCACAAAGCGGTCTCTGCTACCCCCTTCCCTACCGAGAATGTTCAGGTAAAGGTGGTCCCGACATCAGACATTTGGTCTATAAGCTATTGGTTAAATAACACAGTTCCTCTGTTTTTAGAAGAATAATTGAATAATTCCCACCTTCAGCCTTTATGGTGTTTAACATTCTGTTCTTTCCCGCATCAGGTGTCCAAGCTTCCAAATGGTCTTGTGATAGCATCATTGGAGAACTACTCTCCCTTGTCCAGTGTTGGAGTGTTTGTGAAAGCTGGGAGCCGCTATGAGACAGCTGAGAACCAGGGGGTCACGCATGTTCTGCGTCTGGCAGCCAACCTGGTAATCTTCTGGATTCTGACGTATGTGTGTGTGTGTGTGTATGTGTGAGATGAAGCCTTATGATTTCTGTGGAATAAGCATGAATAATTAAGATTTCTTTTCAAATGTAATTGTGGTGAGTAAAGGAAAGATGTTCCCTCCAGACAATTACCTTCTATAATGTAGTATAGTTTTACAAGGGCTTCTTAAATTTCCATCTAACTGTGGGTTGTCATTGTTGTTACAGACTACTAAGCGTGCGTCTGCCTTTAAGATCTGTCATGGTATAGAAGCAGTGGGGGGCAACCTCAGGTCAGTCACTCGCGGGGGCGGCCCCCCCCCCCCCCCCCCCCCCCCCCCCCACCCCCCCCCCCCCCCCCGGCGAGCACACACGCCA
>JAOEHI010010938.1:16655-32843 GCA_025447815.1 Percopsis transmontana
ATTTAATTTATGTCATTTTATTTAAGCTTTGGGGGGGAACAAAAGTTCATTAAATCACCCCCCCCCCCCCCCCACACACACACACACACACTGGGGCATCAAGTGTCCCTGCTACAAATAAACAGGAGCGTCTTCCTATGCCTTTCCCATGGAACAACCTACTAAACCATGTGTTGTGATGTGCTTCCCTGCAGTGTGAGTTCCTCGAGGGAGACTGTGGTCTACTCTGTGGGTTGCCTGAGAGACCACCTGTAAGTGCTCCCCATTTGGTTATTCTACAAGCTCGACATGTGACCTGAGCCTTACCTTGAAATGGTTGACATGCTTTTCGTCACAATTAACCTCTTGAGGTCTTTTTAAAGGCTTGAGGACATTTGCAGCCCAAATGTAATGGAATAATGATGGTGTTGCACTTTCTGTATTTAATCCTCCACCATGCTAATGGTTACTGGGTCAAGAATAGTTCTGCTGTTTATCTAATGTTGGCTAATGCAGATGCATGTTAATGTCATTACTACAAGGTGTGTGTGTGTGTGTGTGTGTGTGTGTGTGTGTGTGTAGAGATGTAGTGTTGGAACATCTGGCCAATGTTACTACGGGCCAGGAGTTCCGTCCATGGGAGGTTGCCGACCTGACCCCCAGAGTGAAGGTGGACAAGGCTCTGGCCCAGCAGTGTCCACAGATAGGTTAGCAGTACTAGAATCATTTATCTATTTCTAATCAGCTGGATTTTATAATTCAGTGCATTTCGAGCGTTACATAATTTGATAAAAATGGTAGATGTCAAACAATGTGTGTTGTGCTAGTGTAGTAGCTCTAGTTTTGTCTTTGCAGGGGTCATTGAAAAGTTGCATGAAGCAGCGTACAAGAACACCCTTTCAAATTCCCTGTATTGTCCTGATTACATGGTTGGTCATGTGACCCCTGAGCAGGTAAGAAAATATGTACAGTCTTTAATTTTCTGTAGGACAACAGTTTAATAACATGTCCCTGGAGGGACGTTAAATCCATCTGAACACTGTTCTCTGCCCTCCTGTGGGAAATGACGGCAGTTGACTGGAAAGGGTGATGTCTATAACTGTAAATGTCTCAAATTTTACACAAAGCATAAATGTCCTTTTAGCCTTTTTTTCTTGGCAGTAATGCTACATTGTGGATGACACTTTGATCTTTTTCGCCTCTGCTTGTCCTCCTCATGTAGCTTCAGTCCTTTGTTGAGAACAATTTCACCACTGACAGAATGGCTCTTGTAGGACTGGGTGAGTGTCTGGTATAAATATATTCAAGGACAAGGGCATACTATACCCATCTCGACCCAGCTCTTTCTCTCCTTCCTGTTTTAAGCCTTTTCTTACTTGGTTGTCATTATCAAGGTATTTATCCTAAGCGTGTGTGCACACCCTTGTGTGCATGTGTTTGCACATGGCTGCATGTCCATTACACTGTTAGTAATTATAAGCAGGTAATACACCAGCTTCTATTAGTATAATATATGGGTTTATAGCCGGTATATTTATGTACAACTCTCATGTGACTAGTAAGCAAACAGATATTTTGTGTGTATTGAGGTTTCCAAGCTGATCACAGGTCTCGTGATTTTGGTCGATGCTGCCATATTGGAGGTCAAAATTTTTTTGGTCAAGTTGTTTATATTTTGAAACAACTTGGATATCTATATAAGTCCATATAAGTAAGACAAGATACCAGCAGAAACTCAACGAGGCTGGTATATGCGATCCATACTTGTTACCAAGTCATATTTGTACCTCTGCGAAACTAAATCGAAACTAAAATCCTATGAGTATGGCCGTTATTACATCAAACTAAATAGTTCACAATGTCGTAATACTTAAGGTCGGAAATGTTTCCCACATTGCAAAGCTGCAGAGGTACGAAAAGATGGCTCTGTAACGAGTCTGGATCGCATATACCAGCCTCGTTCAGTTACTGCTGGTATCTTGTCTTACTTAAGATGTCCAAGATGTTTAAAAGGATCTATAACGGAAGATCGCATTCAACCGCAGGTGTCACTATTGGAAGTCAACAGTTTTTTCCAAAATGCCGGTGAAAACACTGTTATGGGAAAAGTGACGTAGGTGGAAATTCTCAGTATCCCCATTTGTCCTCCTTAGAATAATGTTGTCAATGTCTCCAGGTATGAAACATTCTACACTGAGGCAGGTAGGGGAGGGTCTTCTGAGTGTCCGTAGTGGGGTTGGCGCACCTGGAGCAAAAGCTGTATACCGTGGAGGTAAGACTCTTGTATGCTTACACTATAAACACAAGATGTGTTTATTGTCATGTTGAGTGCTACAATGCATGTGAAAGCACCCAGTGGCTTTCCATGGAGCTGCGAGGAAAACTGAAGAATTTAACCCTGGTGACATCACAAGGGTCAAATTCCTCAGCATAGAGACCTACACTGGGATGGAAGGGAGAAAAGCATTGCTCCCGGCTGGCTTTTTTTTTTTTTTTTTTCTCTCCAAACATGGATCTGCCTACTCTATCTGTTCCATATCTTTACAATTACAATTAGGACATTTAGCAGACGCTTTTTATCCAAAGCGACTTACAATTACATGATGCTATTACATGGAGCAGGTAGGGGTTTGACATCTTGCTCAAGGATGCTTACAGGTAGGCCACTTCGGGGGATTGAACCCACGACCTTCCGGCTGGGAGTCCAATGCCTAGACCACTAGACCCCCTTTGTAGCACTCTTTGTAGCACTCTTCATGATGAATAAACATTCAACACCCCTTTTTAAAGAAACTTACTGTTATTAAAGAGATTTGAGCCAAAAGGCTATGTTTTATGGCCTATTCCCCCTCCTGCGCATCTTGCAGGACCTTTTGGAGGCTCATTTAGGGACTTTCCACTAAATTACTGCTCAAGGTTATTGTTGTTCTAGCTGATCCTATGGCGTGGCTGTGTGCCCTCAGGTGAACTCCGGGTGCAGAACAACGAGGGCCTAGTCCATGCTCTTATCACTAGTGAGGGTGGCATGACTGGTACAGCAGAGGCCAACGCCTTCAGTGTCTTGCAGAGTATCCTGGGAGCTGGCCCACATGTCAAGAGGGGCTCCAACATCACCAGCAAACTTAGTCAGGGCATCGCCAAAGCTACCACACAGCCCTTTGATGTGAGTTGGTCATTTAAATGTATTTTCAGGCTGCACTCTTAAACAAACAGAAATTACCATTTTTTTCGCCCTCCATCATGGAAAACCTCTTTTTTTATTTTTTATTTTTTTAATTAAATAAAAAAAATTAGTCTTTATTTTATTTGTTTTATTTTGTTAAATTTAATTCATTAAGTTTTTAAATTTTTTTTTATTTTAAATAAAGTAAAATAAAATGCTGACAATGCCCGCTTCTTCAGGCAACAGCCTTCAATGCAACATACTCTGACTCTGGACTGTTTGGCATCTACACTATTGCACAAGCTGAGTCTGCAGGAACGGTGAGCAACAGCTTGATCTGGACACTGTTAAAGACAAATGATAAACAATTGAAATGTGCATTATTTGAAACCACTGTTTCACTGTTGTTTTTCTCTAAATAGGTTATTAATGCTGCCATCGCCCAGGTGGCAGGTGTGGCTGAGGGAAATGTCTCTGAGGCTGACTTTACCAGAGCAAAGTGAGTTCTGCCAAATAATATTGCCCTGCATTTCAAGCAGTTAATAATAATAATAAATTGATTTCTACAAATCATCAGCGTGATTCCACATGTCCGTCTGTTGCTTTGAGAGATGTACTGATTGTTATGCTATGCTGTTTTGAATTCTCTACAGTACATCCCATAACACGTCTACAGTGTGCCCTTAAAGGGGTATTCCGGCCACTTTTGACCTGGTGATTGTTTTCCGACGCAAAGTTCCAGATCAAAATTGGCAAAAACATTGTTGCTCTTTAATTGCAAAGAGAATGCACACTTTACTAAATTGCTGTATGGCTATTAATTTATTTATTTATTGTTTTGTACACATTAAACCAGAGAGGGGATGGCACAACTGAATGCCACCACTGTTATACAGAGCTTTGTGGCATGCAATTGTTAATGCTCATTTCTACCGATCGATTGTGCTCAGGCTAAGCAATAGTTGTGAACCTCTCTGACTACTGTTTAACTATTTTGTGTAGAAACCAGGTAAAAGCAGAGTACCTGATGTCCACAGAGAGCACTGAGGGTTTATTGGAGGAGATAGGGGCCCAGGCATTGTCCACTGGAGCCTATCAACCACCTGAGACTATTCTTCATGGCATAGACTCTGTTACCCACAATGATGTGGTCAATGTGAGTTACCCCCCCCCAATTTGGATTAAGTATTTCAACAGAAGGTTTTGGCTTTTTAGTTGTATCCTAATGACATCTGTTTGGATACTGAGGAATACATTTTAAAATCTATTCTCTGTGTCTTGTTAAACTTTTTTTTTTTTATTTGTTTATTTGTAGGCTGCGAAAAAATTTGTGGCTGGAAAGAAATCCATGGCAGCTAGTGGACACCTGATTAACACACCTTTCGTGGATGAAGTATGAAGATTAAGAAAGAACAGCTATTTCACATTTTAAATAGGGCAGGTTATGCCTGGCTACTCACAAAGGAAAAGGGACCTCATATTGTTGGCGTCCTACAGCAGACAATTACACATTTTGTTGTCATAAATCATTTATAGTTTTGTGTTGCAATATTTGTAAACAAAAAAACACATCTGGAGAATGGTTGTCAATTTCACTGTATATCTGATGTAAATTCATTAAATGGCCTATCTACAGTAATGGCAGGTGGTTATTTTTGGCATTCTTATACTAGGATAATTTATTGTTCCTTTCAGTCACCAGTTGGGGGAAACAAAGTACACCAATGGTTAGACCAATACAGCAATGTTTTAATTGAATTGCCACTTACCATTTAGACTTGCAGTGCATGGCCTAATATTTATTTTTCAGTCGACATTTAATACAGCCTGGTATTATTAGAATGTAATTTTTTACACCCATGTGGTTTCATACGTCCACACTAAATTAATTGAATAGGAAAATAGGATGAATATCAGCAATGTGATTCTTGTTTCAGAATAAAACACTATCAAAACAATTTATGTTGTTGACCACTAATTCGTTAGAAATGAGATAGATACCACCGTGGCCAGGACGACAGATGGGCTCCACTCGACCCCCTCTTGACATTTTAATAATATCGCGATACGCGATCGAACACCCTCCTGGACGCGAAAACACGAGCGCTGTTGTGTCTATGGAACGCTCTGCGTGGGGGTGTTCGCTTGATGTACTTTGAAAGAAAGGGGCTGAGCTAGTGGTGGGCATACAGGGTAAACATAACAGTAACGCAGCGTTTACCGTTAAGAATGATTATTTTTCTAACGCCGTGCTTTGAAATACATTTATAACTCCGCTTTCCGTCGCTCCAATTGATCCCACGAAGAACTCGTCGGCTTGCGGATTCAATACATATGCTATTCCAGCGGAGAAGGGGGCATGAATAAGCAAGAGGGAGGATGGGTTCTCGTTTTCCTGACGGGTAATGTTAGACCTTCGCAACAAGGATATTGTGAAGTAACGGCGTTTGTTCGTTTTCGTTGTGGGACAGTGTTCGTGAAATGATAATGCAAATGGGGTCTCGGGCATCAACCAGCCTCTGGGCCGCATTTTGGCATATCGAGTCCGAATTTGGAAAATAGCTAACGTTAGCTAGCTATCTGCTAGCCGCAGCTATCCAATGCTGCTGCTACTGAGCGGATCCAAACGAGAACACAAACGGCTGGAGTCTTGGGCCCTGGCGTTACGTGAGTTCTTGCTTTATCGGAGGAAGATCTTGGAGAACACAACTGGAATTTGAGATGTGATACTTTGTCCCTGGTCAGCCGTTAATAGCTGAATGCTTCTTCGCTAATGGTTTCTACAATATGTGGACAAAATAATGCAGCGCAGAACAACAACAGCCATCTGACTGTAAAGGGAACTAGGTAAACTGATAATCAGCGGGGACCTTTGTGGCTCGCGGGTCTGTGCTACTGTTCAACTTTTTTATGGTTGTCAAGTTTGGATCTCCAGTTCCTTACCATCAACATTTACACCAAGACTTTACCTGGCGTTATGGATAAACTCACCATAATATCAGGGTGCCTGTTTCTGGCTGCCGATATATTTGCAATAGCCAGTATTGCAAACCCAGACTGGATCAACACTGGCGAATCAGCAGGTAAATATAAAACATCAACAACGGGTTCACATATTTTGTTAATACTGTGTACCATGCTATCATACCCTATATTTTGTCTACCGCAGTATCCTTTTGTTGCATTACGCAGAGTTAAATGTAGCTGAAGAAGAGCTATACCTAAGACCTATATTTTCATTATCTAAGGCCAATCGCTAAGCTTTTATGACATACAAGTATCAATTTTCAGTATCACGTTCTTGGTACTTCCTATAGATTGCTGACTGCTTAGAACTCCCTGCATTTATGATCATTATAGGGATGGTCTTGCAGAGCTTTCAGGCCCAATTAACATATTTTAGAGTTAGCGTGTCACCTTTTGATCCAGTTCTAAAACAAGAACGGGTTCAAGTGAGACCAGTCACTGATACAGGCGCCTTCCTTATTGGTAAACTTACCCAGTGACTGTATTTATTTATTTTTGCTTCTATCCTCAAAAACCCCCATCTAGTCTATTGATAGACATCTACATCTCTTTGTTGTCTCTGCAGCAGGCCAGCTTAGTATTTGGGTCAGAGAGGATTCATCCACGAATGCAATGCACAGCCAGGCTAAACTAGCTCCCTATAATGGGAATTATGTCCTGTAAATGTAATAATAGAATGTAAATGAGAGGGGGCATATTCCACTATCACTAGACTGTGTTTGGAAAGTAGAATAAAGGAAGTGTACTACCCTGTTACAGCTGTTGCTGTAACTTAAATCCCATAATTGTTATTGGTGGAACAATGCTCTATTTGGATATATTATATATTCTTTTCAGCATTTTTTTTGTGGTGCTTATCCAGGTCTTTTCTCACTTCCCCCTCCTTCTCACAGGTACAGTTATTTTACATATCCAACAGAAAAACACTGATTGTGACCAGAGACAGGCGCTCTGTATTATTATTACCTGTTTAAGCCCGTACTTTTAACTATTTGTCTGCACCGCATCTTCTATCTAGCGGTGAATAAACCAAACTTTTGTCTGTAGTGAACTCTATCAATTTATTTATGCATTTTAACTTCTGTGTGTGTCGCTGGGAATCACGTCCCCTCCCCTCCTGCTCGTCTGTTCGCTGAGCTCACCTTGCCCAACCACGCAAGAGACAGTCGCTAACTCCTACACAGCGCCGTCTGTAACATCCACCAATCAGACCAGACAAAACCCTCTCGGGTCACGTAGATCACAGCCTTTACACAGTCTGATTTTTGAGGTGGAGCCTTAAGAGTAATATACATTTAAACATGTTTCAGTATTTAGTAGTAAAATCCATTTAATCTGGTATGGACAGGTTCCTATGTGGCTGAAGACCGGCGGAAGGAACCTGAGTCTTTTCCAGGGCCGTGGCTAGCATTACCAATCGGTTACTTTGCCTCTCACATTCCATGGGCCAGTGTGTTGTGGATAATTGTGAGGGGTCATGTCCAATGTGGGCCACTTGCAGGACTCCACCTAATTGCTACGTCCAATCAGTTTACTTTTTCTGGCTTGCGTTTTGTGAGGTCAATGGTCATAGCTTGCCGGCATGTGTCTGGTGGAAACTGGCAGGGAGGCTGTACTTAAGATGGATAATGAATTCCAGGGACACTAGCACAGATGAAAGCTTGGTGTGTACACTTAACTGATAATTACTCAAATCAGAGATTAACAAACGCTGAAGCCAGTGTGCCTAAAAAAAACACTTAACTGACATCGTGTCAACCTTTTGCATACTGAAAGCATTGATGCGGTCTTACTGGGATAGCCAAGCTTTTGCTGTGCATACCTGAGTCAGATTCAAGTTGAAGCTGTGCTGATGTACAACGCTTAAGGGCATAATAGGGAGATCTGCCGTTGTTCTCACCTTAATGTGACATTCCCAGGCAATAATGGCTCAATTCATTTCCTGCACTGGCTTCAAACACAAAGCCATTGTTTCTGTGGTGGCAGGGAGAATATTTCACCGCCTGCAGACCCAACACACTGCGCTCACTGAAATCTTTGTCGCAGCCACCACAATGCATAGCATTATCTAGAATTGAATTTGCCCGTGTAACTCTTTTTATATACCTGTATACAAATGTATATGTATGGGTTGTATTTGTGCATTGAATTGAAAATTCAGACAGACAGATACAGTATATCAATGACAAATGATGATGACATATTCTATATTGTTTTGTTTACATACAAGTGTAATTTTTTGATGCCATGTCAAATTACCCATCCACTAATCAGTATTGCAAAACTATACAGTATTTATTATTTATCCTAAATTGGGATGCATTCTTCATTGTTGTTTTAACCTGTGGCCAATTTAAAACTCAGTTAAATTCATGAAATGCAAAAGGTCAGTTAACTATTTCGTTCTGCACTTTCATGAAACTGTCCTCTGTGGGATGAGATGTGCAATGCCTGACACTGCTCTGCAGAAGGATGTATTATATGCAACATCCTAGTGAATAATTGAATATAGAGGAGCAGCATTAAAGTGGAGCATAACAGTCATGACAAGTCAGAAAAGTGAAGACTGATGGCCAGGCCAGTGCTGCACTGACAATTAATTATCACTTTGGAAAAGCAAGACATTTCTCTGCTTTCCACGTCACCTTTCTTAATAATAATAATAATCCCCGGTGATAATTTGTCACCATGGCTTTTTCTTTTAACAGAATGCTAAAAATGACCAATGTATGGAGTTGAAAGCATTTTTGGAGATATGCTATGCTAACAAAAGCAACTAATCAGCTCAAGTAACTGTCGTTGCTTTCTGAATCTATACTGACTCCTCTGGGGTTCACTGGAAGAGGCTCAAGATCAACATCTTTGTTGGGCACTTCCCATATAAACCAAACCAAAAAAGTGATCCCTACAGAATGCACTTAAAATTATCCAAACATGCTTCCCGAGAAAACACCCTGACTGACAAATGTTAGGCTATTGTTGGAAAAGAGCCGTTAAAATGAAATGCTGCACGTCACCCTGTATTCGGCCTGTCAATTACTTGGCTTTAAAATATATTTGTTCATGTTGGCGTGGTGGTTTTAAGGCCACAATATACCTTCAAGCGAACATGCATTTGGTGTGTAATTTGGTGTGAGTCTCGTGTGTTTTGAGAAAAATGTTTTACTTAAGACCTAGTTTACTTTTGTTAAATTACTAAATCCTGTTTTAATATTTGTCTGTGCCAGTGGTTGGTTTTTCTGCTTTGAGCTCACCGATACCAACGTTTGTGTGTAACTTTGTGGAAAGGAGTACATCTGTGTTCCAGCGCCCTACAATGTAAGTGGGCGCCATAAAAGCCTCTCCAGCACAGAAGCAGCGGCTGTTGGCTGCATTTCCCTGCCTGTTTGCCACCCACCTCAGTTCAGAGGCCTGTTTGACACCAGCATTCGCACACTGCAGCATCCCGTTTCCTCTTTTTTAAACTTGACCCTGTCACAGAGAGAAAAGGCACAGACAAATAAATAGAGGTGGAATGAGACGCATGATAAATTAGAGTTTAGATTACACAATGAAAGGAGGAAGACACATTTTTGAGTTGGACGAGTTCAGCAAAGACAGGTGAAGGAATACATAGTGTACTGTGGACTGAACACCAGAATTGCACGGTGATCCGATACTGTCAAAGTCAACGGATGAATCGTGTACCTGCAAACTAAAAGGCTACGGCACGACGAGTGATGATGGTTCCGTCACATTAATTCAGCTCCTACGTCTTGCTCAAGATTAGCCTCCACCCCCGTCTCAGCAGTGGGTCCCCTGCCCCAGCAGCCTGCAGCAGGTTGAAAATGAGGCATCGGCCCAGCGCTCATACATTGCTGTTTCTACTCTGTTTATTTATCCACATGTATATCCTTTCAGGGCTTGCAACAAACATTTGATAGACCGTGCATGCATCTGTGCATTGTTTAAAGCATGTTCCTTTGATTTTTTTCCAAAGGAAGTGTCTGTTATGTTGATGTGGACACATTGATAAGTAACATAGGTTAAGTCCGGGTGAGAGAGTGGGTGTGAGTGGGTGTTTTTTCTGGCATGTGTGTATGTTGGTCTGTATGATGTCCAGGCTGTGAACCATGGCGTGCCTGCCTGTTGTTGTAAATTCCACCGAGGCTAAGTGAATCAGCAGGGTTCCGGAGCATCCAGGGGAAATGGTCATAAAACAGTGCCATTAACCGCTATCAAATGCGGGCCAATGTTTTCCTCCTCCTAGAGCCAGGCCCTAGTTTCCTTACCCCTCTCACCTCCTGTCCACAAACGGGCTCAAGGTTATTTGGGAATGTACGTCCCACTTAGGAAATAGGCTACCGAATAAGCTCTCGTGGGCCATCCAGGTGCCATTTTAGTCCGTCGAGCCATGAATAGAGCTGTTATTGTTCAGGCCTGCTGTATGAAGAGAACTGCTGTAGCAATAGGGCTGAATGTAAGGTAATAAAATGTAAAATGCAGAACAACCTGTGTTACGCCCAGTATGCAATAAAAAGCTAACTGGGCACTAAGGATGGCGTTCCAGTGTGTTGGGTTTAGAAGGCAAGACCATACAACCCACACAGGATTATGAAGTCTTCAGTTTTGTGGTTCTAGAAGTCACATATAGTAACGTTTCTAGACTACTAAAATATACCTTTTTTTTCTACCCTCTGGCATTGTTTGTGCGTTTGGTTTGGGAAGGGCTGAGCCAGTGTTGGGTTGTTATCGTACCGGTTCTGCTTTTGCTGGGTGTTAATGGCGACAGGATGTCCTCTGGACAGTATTTGGCTATTGGACAGAGGGGGCCCGCCCTGTCCTACAGCGTCTTACAGCATACAGAATGTCTTTACACACATCATCTAAGTTATCCAAAAGGGGAGCGAATGTGTCGGTGTCAACGTCACATGTCTAGTTTCCGCTTCTAAAGCCAAATATATACCAACAGCAGCCCTGGGGAGTGTTGGAAGTGTTCAAGTCAAGGTGTATAGCAGGAACAAAATGGTGAATGCCAATGGCTTGGCTAATGTGTTGTCCTTCTAAGTTATCTATAGCCCTTAATGTAGACCAATTTGCATTGCAACAGCACCGTGCCAACACACGAATATAGCAATATGACCGTGTCCAGATGAAGGCACTGTTTCCCCCCTAGTTTTAACTGTTTGCGGCATTGTTTTATTTTTATTTTTTTAGCTCTAAAAAAAACAAAAAAACAATTGCACACAGTCTTGCCCGACTGTCAGTCCCCAGCTGCCCTCGCCCACAAAAGAGTGCTGCAGCCTTCTGTCACTAAGCCCCACATACAGCCGACTTTAAAACAATCAGACCAGACAATCAGACCAGACAGACACCCTGCTTTTCTCACACATTTGCCCATCCACCTGCCAATTAATTTTTGAACTTTTGTTATTGTCTACACATGCATATTTTGTCAATGACTCCATTCAAATAGTGTTTAAAAAAAATGATTATGAAAGATCAATTTATCAAATACATTGTGAAAGCTGTAATTCTTAACAGTAGTTCTACTTCTGAAGAAATAGTGACATTTGAAATTTTTTTGCAAACCTCGTTGTAATTAGGAATCAAAGCCTTGCATATTTTGCAAGGTTCTACAATATTGATACATAAGCCCAGTTTATGCCCGGGATAGGCAGTTGAGAACGCCGAAAGGCCCCACCCTAATGCCCTAGCCAATTCTTTAAAGGAAGACCTCTAATCCTATGCTATTCCTCGTCCACCCTTCACTGCCCTACACCTTGTGTTCTGCAGAGGCCGGAAGGATGATGTTTTTTTGCTTACTCGGGTAAAAGTCTCCTTACTGAGAGGGCCCAAACTAATTGAATGGCTTTCTCTTGCCTCTGTTGGTTACGGCCCAAGAGCATGCTGTTGTTTACGACAAGCCTTCGTATTCTTCACATCACTCCCTTTTTGGCATCAATACATTCTTCCCTGTGTGATCTATGATGCCCCATGTAGCATCACTTTGTTTCACAGTGGCACATGTGCTCCCTTCCAGAGCATAAGGTGCATGGCCAGTCTTGACATGACAGTGTCCTCACTCTAAACAGGAGACAGCAGGTTCATGCCAGAGCTGAAAGGTGGTGCTGGCTGAAAAAATGGGTGCAAACAGTTCTAATGTAGTATTATTATTGTTGTTGTTGTTATATTTTACCAGGATATCCCTTAATGAACCCTGCTTTCTCTTATCCGGAACTATTATGTACATTTAATGGTGAACACATCCATGAGATTGAATTACTGGGGGGGAGGATTATGCTCAGTGTCTGAGAGGTAGAAAGAGAGCCAACGCCGCTGACATAATTGGGCCCAGTAGGATTCTGTAGGAGCTGCTCACAGCACTGGATATGTGACAGATTAAAGGAGCCCTCTCTGACTTTCTCCGTTCCTCTCCCTCTGCCACCATCTTTCACTTCATCACTTTGGTGTCGGTGGAGCGCTGCAATGCTTGAGCCCCGTTGTCGTCAGCGATGGTCTCTCGCTCTCGCTCTCTCTCTCTGCGCCACTCTGCCTTTCCGGCCCATAGACCCTCGCGCTCACTCAAAGCTGTAATGTGTGTGTGTGTGTGTGTGTGTGTGTTTTCAAGCACTAGTCTGTGTCACATGTGGAACCCTGTGTTGTGAGCTAGCTCAGTGTTCAGGGCTCATTGGGGAGCTTTTCTGTACTTTGCTTGTTGTGTCTACAGGGGAGAAGATGTACTGTGTAGATAAGATGAGAGAGTACCATGGCTTAATTCAGGGCCTTAGGCCACTTTCGACTGAATGTGCATACGGTATTCTGCTGCTAAAAGAATGTATTGCAGTGTTAGAAAAATAATGTTATGTCTCATAGTGGGGGTTTGTTGGTGTTCCCCCAGTAGAATGACTCTAAAATATTTCTATTTAAAAGTATACAAGTTAAAGCCCAATGACAAAAAAGTAGGCATATAAACATTTTATACATCTTTGCGTATTCTCTGGTTCGTCTTACATAGCATAGGCCAAATCAATTACAGAATAAATGGATTAATAGATTATAGATAATATATTATCTAAGAAGGAAGGAAGTCATTGAGTAACCACCGATTAGAACACTTCACCAATCCAATTTGACTCATCTGATAAACGAGATAAATGATGGAAACAACTTTAATGTTACAGTTTCAGTTGGTGATGCGCGCTGATTCACAGGTAGCTATCTGCGGTTATTTGGTGAAGCGACGTCAAACTGAAGCTCCAATCAGACAATATAATCACCCTTCTAAATAGATAGACGCATAGAAAAAGATGCTGATTGCTGTGAGTCTAGCAGTGCTGTAGAGGCAGCAGTAGGCCCCAGCGGTGCTGTTTATGTGTGTCTGTACATGAAGTGTAACGCCTGCTTTTCCCTCCCTAGGGGCCCTGACCGTTGGCCTTGTCCGGCAGTGCCAGACCATCCACGGGAGAGACCGGACCTGCATCCCACCGCGGCTGCCCCCGGAATGGGTCACCACGCTCTTCTTCATCATCATGGGCATCATCTCTCTCACCGTCACCTGCGGACTGCTGGTGGCGTCACACTGGCGCCGCGAAGCCACCAAATACGCCCGCTGGATCGCCTTCACTGGCAGTAGGTGTCTTGCTGTTTAGCCAGGATTTTATACCGAACCTGTCCTCCACTCTACGTCAACACCACTCTTTCTTCTCTCTTTTCACTCTGTTACTGCCAAGACATAACCTGCTTGAGTATGATTCCATAAGATTCGGAACATTTTTGTCTGGTCGCTGTATAAAAAATAAGTGCGAGTATGCATGTGTACAGAAAGATTTGAGCCTGTGTGTGTGTTTGTGTGTGTTTGCTTGCGTATGCATGTTTGTGAACATCTAGCCTAGTACATGATCAATGGCTCTTCTTCCCTGAGGCTTATTGATTGAGTAATGCAGCTACTTTTGCACCCGTGTGGGTGGCTTTGCCACAGTGTCTCTGGCCTTTTTGCCTTAACCATTTGAGGGTTACACTTTTAAGATTCCGTTCCACTTTTCACTTGCCCTGTGCGCTGTGGCTGGGCTTGTTTCATAACTGTGTGGGAGGGTGCAGTTTGATTGGTTAGTTAGAAAAAGGAACAGATCAACCTATAAAGCCTCATCTCACAATCAAGCTGTTTTATTGGGGTCTGTATTTTTCATTAATTGTATAGTTATGAACATTTGACATGATTACATAATTTACTTTAAGTAAAGGCAAATGAGGATTTTATATTTATGCTTTATAACTTGCGAATACAGTGAATCACCTTTTTAACAAAATTCAGTTTCCTGAAGATTGTCTGCTAAATAAGAATTGCCAAAAGCTAAATTGGAAGCCACTGAGTCATTCTTTAACCAACCCAATTGAGGGTGTTGCTGTGGCAACAGTGTGTAATCGTCACCGTGTTCTGCAGTTGCGACTCTGCCATGTTAGTTCTGTTCTCTTCAGTTTTACTACAGGTAACATGATTTACTTTACATTAGCCGCTTAGGTTAGCGCAAAGTAGGCTAGCTTGGGGAGATCCATTGGAGAGGGAGCCGCTGAAGAGGGTGAAAGGCATCACTTTACGTGTAACCTGAGAGCCAGCCTCTGGTGGAGGAGAGGGATTGAGGAGACGGTGCCAGGCCCGTTTTTCCCTGATGCTGCTGAACTCTAGCTGCGATGCTGAACACTGCACCTCCGGGGGAGGAATCCACGAAGGAGCATGAATGAGAGTAGATGTTTGAGAAGGGAAGCTTCAAAGAGGTCAAGTGACCGGGAACATAAAGCTTGAGTGTACTTGTGAGAGAGACGGCGGCATTAGAGGTTACATTAGATGGGGAACAGTGATGACAACAAGAAGAGATAGAGGTGGTTCATTCAGGGATACCAGGTGATGAAGGCTGAAGGAAGGTGGTTAGTCTGGTCCAGGGAAGTCAATGGCGCTAGGCCACTGGCACCTGAATGGGCATCTTTGTATGACCAGCACAGACTCCCCTCTGTCCCGTCTGCAAACACGCATACCCCTCCCTTGGACGCTGCATCCTACAGTCTCCAGGCCATGCGCACGGCCTTGCTGCCATTTAAGGTTTGTTTACACACGTAACTGTACCATATGGGCTGTTTGGAGGTACACAATCCCATGAACCACCAAATGTTTTGGCCACTAGGCTAATTTCTGCCAGTATCGCATCTCTTCAGCTGGCTAGATTAGCTGCTAGCTTGGCCAGGTATTGCTGGGTCCCCTCTAGCTTACCTTACCCAGTATCCTCCTGCTGCCGTCTGCCACTGTTTCCTGGTCCCCAATGAGCGAGCATTTAATTAGCTGTGCTTCCCATGCCTGCCAGGTTAGGCAGACAGCACTTCCTTTACCAGCTTGGCGATCAAAGGTCCCAGTTAGCAAGTGTAATGCCATGCAAGTGCTCTGTCATTCAGATGTTGTTATCATGTTATCAGTTGTGGCCATAAAGTTCTTTCTAGCTAACCTTAGCTTAAACCACTAAGTTTGCAAGGTAATACAACTTGAATACAAGGTGAATACAACTTTAAATTTTTTGAACGCAAACAACACTTTGGCATAGCCACTAGCACACATAGCATGAAACAATGTACTCAACAGTACACTAGCACACATAGCATGAAACAAAGTACACAACACAGATAATGGAGCACTTATTGTGAAGAATATCAAAATGTGCTTTGCTGTTGGTGGGAAGGACGAGGAGCTTTTTATGCTTCGAAAGAAAAGAAAAGAACGGGGGTGTGATTCTAATTAGCGATGACATTGTTATCTGAACACTGAAGCTAATAGCCTGGGCTAAGCCATGTGACAAAGCACCCTAATGGCTGCACCCGTGACCTCATCGTTCCTGTGCATGTTGGCGCACCATCAACACAACAAGCACACTATCCATAAGCAGCATGTGATCGACACTAAGCTTCTAATTGTACTGTGTGTGTGTGTGTGTGTGTGTGTGTGTGTTTGGGGGGGGGGGGGGGGGGGGGGGGGGTGGTATAGTGGGGGGGTGGGT